>CANUEP010170280.1:0-74696 GCA_947857235.1 Jatropha podagrica
CCTTTGCCTTTTTTTTTCCCAAACCCCCACCCCCCCCCCCCCCCCCCCCCCCCCCCCCCCCCACACACACACACACCCCCTTATCTCTTTTATTGCTGCATTGCTCATGGTGTACTTTGTTGCATTAGTGTCCATATGTAAAGATGTAAATAGGTATTTGAATTTGACATTATTTTTCGTTTTCATAATGTTTTACCTAGTGTTACCTTCATTTTAGATGCACCTCTATTCGAGTGTCGACCCTTCTATTCATATTTTATACAAGTTATTGAGGTTTAGTTTAGAGAATAGACTTAAATTATTCAGTGGCAGACCTGTATCATCATAATTCTTTATCTCAATCATGTCATTTGCCAATGGATTCATCTATGATTGGTTGTCACAGTGATCCATGCGCCTGTTGGGCCATCACCACATTCACAATTTGAGCATTCTGCTATCCCTGCAACTGTGAAGAAGCTTTTCAACCTAAAGTCGAACTTCTTAACAAAGAGAGATGCATGGGCGGGTACTTTTGAGGATTACTTTTACCTTCGTGACACACCACGTGATGATTGTCCAGGTTTGCATCAATTATTTTGATCATAATAATGAAGTTTTATTGTGGTTTATCTTTTTTTTAATCTACTTCAGCTTGGATACCTAGAATGTATCTGCTCTGTTGTGTAGATTAACTGTTAAGTCCCGCCTCCTTTGCATCTACATGTTCGATTTACCTATAAGATTTAAACTTTTGATGGGAGTTGTAAAATATCTGTTGATTAGTGTGCTTGATATTAAATTCATTTGCAGTAATATGCAAGTTGATAGACAGTTAAAATGACTTCCAGTTAGGAAACAAGTTCTCTATGTTCTGCATATGAATACAAAGTTAAGGTCCTCTCTCTGTGAGGCAATAGAACACTAGTTTCCTCTCTCTGTTTCTTTTTTTTTTCCCGTGTCTTTGTACCAGATAATTAAATTGAGTACGAAATTGACAAGGTGGTTATCCTTTTTTTTTTTCCTTAGAGAAAAACACACTTTGGCTTCGTCCTGCTCACAACCATGACCATGATTAAAAGGAGGCAATTTATTGATTTTAGGCATTCATGTTTAGAGAAATTAATATTTGAAGTTAACCCTGAAATCTGGATGCAGAAACTCTGCCAGGGGTGGTAACATCACTGAGGCCAAGAGGACCAAAAGAGGATCTAAGTCTATCTGAGTTTCAAGTTGAACTGATCCAGCTTGCATCGCAGCTCAATGGTGATTACGTCTTAAATGCATACCCAGATATTGGCAAAAGCCTGACAGTGGGTGAAGCCAACAGATACGCGGAGGATGCAGTTAGGAGGTTCTTGGAAGCTGGAAAGGCTGCTCTTAAGGCTGGAGCCAATAGATCTGCCATTGTTACAATGAGACCTTCCCTCACCAGCCGAATTCCTGCAGGAGATGATGAAAATTACATAAAAGCTTATTAGTTCTTCCTGAAACTGTCAGTTGTAAATACAAATTCGAAATACCATTACTGTTCTATGTAATTATTTTAGAACTTTGTCACGTATGATGGAATGTATTGTTAAACTATCAAAAAAGTAGTTGTGCTTATTTGTTTTCGAACTTCTTACATAACAAACCCTCCCTTCTTCAGTGAATTTGCAAAAATGTGAGGTTTGGCGGTCGCTCATTGGTAAATCACATTTTATAAAGAGTACCAAGTATCCAACAGCTATTAGCTTGAGACGTGAAATAGAACAGCAGCTAAAGCCGCATTAAGGGGCAGCCTGATGTGATGCCTTTTTTTCTTTGACTGAGCAGTTCTAACAACAAAGGTCATGTTGAGTAATAAATTTATAGGGCTTCGATAATATAATTTTTATGATAATTTTCAAAGATTGATGGGAGTTTTTTATAAAATATTAAACACTTTAATATTTAGCGTTTCATAAATATTAATTTAAATTTTTTTCAATAATTATATTCATTAAACCAAACACTTTTAATTTAAACCGGTATATGAACGGCTAATATGGTTTAACATGCCAAAAACTAACTGCTAATTGCATTGTTGAACATGTTAAAATTAATAGCTAGCTACATTGGCCAATATGTTAAAAATAGTAAAACTATTAAAATAGTTAACATTACCCAAATTAACAATTGATGTGAAAAGGGTAACCATGCATTTCATGTTAACCAATAAATTAAACGCTCACATCAAAACGACCCAGTTTTAAGGATATCCGTTTCGTGCAAGTCAGTGAATTAGAATGCACTACCAGTCGTTAGTCAACAACTCAATTTAATGGTCCTACCTAAAATGAACGTAAACATAAAAATTATAACGAGTGGGCAGAGCCACACAACGTAGCTACCATTCAAACATACTACTGATTAGTCTTTTACATGATTTAGAAGTTGCAAAGATCTCTCAAACTATCTCCAATCTTCGACTTATACCAACCATCTTAATTTTTCCTCCCTCTCAAACTAGCTATGCAGGTCTCCTGGGAACAAAGTGTCACAGCCTCCATTAACACAATTTATCTTCTGTTCTCCGCTTATTTGGTCTTTGTTATGCAACTTGGTTTTGCTATGCTATGTGCTGGTTCGGTTAGAGCCAAGAATGCCATGAACATTATGCTTACAAATGTTGTTGATGCAGTTGTTGGAAGCATTTCTTATTATCTCTTTGGCTTTGCTTTTGCCTTCGGTGTTGGATCTAATTCCTCTAACCAATTTATTGGTACAACTTTTTTCGCTCTCAAAGATATTCCAAACACTAGTTATGACTATAGCTATTTTCTTTACCAATGGGCTTTCGCAATTGCAGTTGCTGGAATTACCAGTGGCTCAATAGCTGAAAGAACCCAGTTTAGCGCTTATCTTGTTTTCTCTTTTTTTCTTACTGGGTTTGTTTATCCAATTGTGGCTCACTGGGTTTGGTCATCAGCTGGTTGGCTAAGTCCTAGTTCAAGCCATTTGTTGTTTGGGTCTGGAGCCATTGACTTTGCTGGGAGTGGTGTTGTTCATTTAGTAGGTGGCATTGCTGGCTTTTGGGGTTCTTTAATAGAAGGTCCCAGGGTTGGCCGGTTTGATGCATTTGGAAAACCTGTGCCAATGAGAGGACATAATGCGACTCTAGTTGTGCTTGGTACGTTCTTGTTGTGGTTTGGTTGGTTTGGGTTCAACCCTGGCTCTTTTGATAAGATTCTTGTACCTTACCCTAATACAAATGATCAAGGTAACTGGACAGCCATTGGCAGGACTGCCGTGACAACGACCTTGGCCGGTTCAACTGCCGGAATTGTTACCCTGTTTGGCCGGCGGTTATTAGTGGGTCATTGGGATGCATTAGATGTTTGCAATGGAGTGCTTGGCGGGTTTGTTGCAATAACTTCAGGTTGTGCTGTGGTTGAGCCATGGGCTGCGATTGTTTGTGGGTTTTTCTCCGCTTGGATCCTCATCGGGTTAAACATCCTAGCATTGAAATTGCACTTTGATGATCCACTAGAAGCAACACAATTGCATGGTGGGTGTGGTGCATGGGGTTTGATATTCACTGGTTTGTTTGCTAAGGAGGAATTTGTGATTCAAGCTTATGAGTCAGGTGAAAGTGGTGTGGTGAGGCCATATGGACTAGTATTGGGTGGGGGGTGGGGTCTAATTGGATCCCAAGTGGTTGAGGTTTTAGTGATTGTGTTTTGGGTTAGTGTGACAATGGGACCTCTTTTCTATGCTCTTCACAAGCTTAACATACTAAGGATATCAATGGATGAAGAAGCTGCAGGACTCGACATCTCTAGCCATGGAGGTTATGCCTATGTTGCTCATCCAGAAGAAAACAATACTCGCTTTTACGCAGACTATATGCGTCTCCAAGCTCAAGACCAAACGTAATTCAGCAGAATTTGTGTATTTTGGAAGCATACTATATGTATTTATTCATTTGCTTTGATTTTTGATTCACTTTGTAAATATTTGCTTTCACTTTGTAATTTGTATATAGAAAGTAAAATGCAATTCTTGAAATTTAATTCGATTTTATCTCTATATTTTGGCATCTTTAACTTTTTTGTTCTTGTATTTTAAAAATTACATCCTTATAATTTATATTAAACAAAATTATGCTTCCATCCATTATTTGAGTCCATTGTCTAAGATTCGAGCCGTTAGCGATCCCCAGGGATAAAATAGTACAACTTTGGACAAATTAGTTAATTATATTAAAATATTGAGACAAAAATGTAATTTTTTCCCTTTTAATTCATATGCATATGCATATAGAGTCAGTCTTATAATTTCACTAGCATAATTAATGCATTTAAAAGCCTTTTTCTCCAATCCTAATGCTTTGAACCCAATGATTCATTAACCAAAAGACATTTACATTTTTGAAATTCCCATTAAATATATACAGCTGTTAGTTATCTTACGGTATTAGTAAGTTTCGATTTCCAGCATAGAAACCCTCACCTAACGTGAGAATCATAAGGAACAATTACAGAATCTGGAACAATGAGAGGCAACTTATCAATGTACATGAAGAGCCTCTTAGAATTCTCTCTCAGAATTAAGGATAAATCAACAGTATCACACTTATCTGTATAGATCCAAAGATCACCAGAATTGACTCTTTTAAGACTATCTCGGCAAAAAGGACACGACTGAGATCGCTCACGCCTGTGATGAACACCAAATAGCACATCATCAGGTTGCAGTTAAAAGTACTTGTAAAAAACAAATCAGTAAAAATAAAGTCATTAGGACGTGAATAGAATCTAAGAGCCAGAAACAACAAATCCTTCGTCTAGTTAGGACATTTCTCCAAGTTCCAGATTGTAATAGACCAGTCAACCATACACATTTGTGGCACCGGACATTTTGTCAAAGTCAAACGATTGAGGTGGGATATTTTCTTTGAACAGATAAACTAGTTTCCAATTTTTATCAGAAAGCATTTCAATAATGCACTTTTTTCAGTGTTCCTAGTAAGTGCTATTTTCAATATTCAAGAAAACTGTGATCTTTGATTACAAGGCAACAATATCGTAACAAAAAAGAGATCAATGAAAGCTACAAACTTCAATGGTTAAGAAGATACATCTAAATTAGATATTCTAGCATTAGTAAAATGGGATGAAGTTATTATGCATTCTGGCTTAAGATAAATCGACAAAGAACTTACCAATCCCGATAGCATTTCAAACACAAAGAATGATTGCAATTGGGCAATACAACTTTGCTGTTAATCTCCATGCAAATCCCGCACTCCTCTTCCCTTTCTATGTCAATTTCAGAGAGTTTACCCCTCTCCAACTCGTCCTTCCTTCTATATCTGACATTACAGATCTCGTTCTGTTTCTTATCTTCCAAATCAGTGATTCCTTTTTCAAGTTGCATTAGAGAAGGAAATATCACCGCTGTTCAGAAAAAACAAACTTTTTAGCATATGAAAACATAAACTTTTAACCTCAACAGAGCCCGAAAAAAAAAAAAAAAAAAAAAGGTTCACAGAAAATTGCGTACCGTAAAATTCCCTAAGGCTAGCTTTTCTTTCATAAACAGACATTGTCGTCTTGCCATCAGCATAAGTCTGCACAAATTACCACATTGTAACACCCAACGAGAAGCTGTAATATTATTATTACTACACTGTTGAAGCTGTTCCAATCCAAAATAATCACATAAAAAAGCAATGAAACGAATAATGTACCAGATAAATAAGAATTCTAAGCAAACCAAGTGCACCAGCGAGATGACAATCGGTCCACTGAACAAGAAAAAGAAAAAATTGAGCTGCTGGACTGTAGGATAATCTCATCTGAAGACAAGCTCCATCATTCTCTCTTGGATAATCTAAAGCACTGTATCAACAAAAGAGTGGTAATGGATCAATATATTATCCAGCAGTTATCCTATCAACAGGGTAATATGGTCTGTAAACCCACACAATAAGTAAAATCCAGACATTCATTTACCTCGCTGAACAATGAGATATAAGCAACACTGTGGGCCAGAAGTTATATTTAGACTAATATAGATCAACATTATTATCAAAATAAAAAAGGAGGTTTCATTCAAATTGAAACCAAGTATGAAGAGTGATGATTGTAAGCATACATCAGAGCAACCAGTTAAAACAATGGAAACATCCTTGTTGCAGAGCAAGGACAGGCTGTGGGTTGCCCCATCTAACCATATTTCATTGCATTTACCTTTCAAATGCAAGCTCCCTGCTTGCAACAGTGACCGAAAAGATCACATATCAATATTGGTGAGTTAATTGAATTAAACAAACAGCGACTCTCTATCAAAGGATAAGGACAACGTAAATGCCATAATATAACAATTTGGGGAGAGGAGATAAGTTCACACTACAATGCATCCGGTTGTTACAAGAATAGTCGGTTGCCTACCTTTCTATGCAGCCCTTGCAATTATGTAGAACATGAACTGTCACTAATAACACATCCGCCCAGAAAAGAAAAGGAAAGAAAGTGATGCAATTTGTTATTCTGCTGTTTCAATATCTCTATAACAAAAGAACTGTCACTACCCAAATATCATCATTCAAAATCGATTCTTTTGCACTAAAATCATACAACTTCAGAATATCTTTAGCAGGAAACAAATAATATACACCATCACAGTGCAAATCATCGAAATACGGTGCGTTTTAAGCCGAATTTTTTTTTGAAAGGTGCCGACTTGCTTACTGTATATGAATGAACATAACAATTCATCAATACAATTTATAACACGTTCATTATATTTTTGACGAATTTGTTTTAATTACAAAACTATTCCTTTTTTAGTAAAAAAAATTAAATCCGAATTCGTCAGAAGAACTTAAACCCAAAACCAAACATTAAAAAAAAAATGAAATTACACAAAGTGATTGAGGCAGGGAAAGTATTACAGTGTATTGGCGTGTTGGACGTCAGCTTCGAGAGCTTTGAGAGAATCTCTGAAAGACAACTTTCCCATGACCTGAATTTTCCCGGGAAGAAATTCCCATCAAACAAACAGAAAACAAACGATGAAAACCCTTAGCAAGCTTTAATTTTTAAGCTCGAAAACAAATTTTCCCATTCGATGGCTTATAAAGAGAAGAAGAGAATGGTATTTTGGTATTTTTGAAAGTTTCGTTGCTGTTGATGAAAACCTTTCTCGTATAAACAGAAAACCACGAAGACCTCAAAGCTAAACTACCTTGCCAGTGTCAGTTAACGAAGACAGGAGTTTAACATACTTAAATTACAATTCTACCCTCCTTTGAAATTGTACCGACAATGCTTTTATTTTATTTTCCCGGCTGACGTGGAATTATTTTCGCTTATCAATTATTACTTGCCCATTAAAATTCAAACACGGATAAAAATATAATTACCACTTCACTTACTATTAGTAAAAAAATTTAAAATAAATATTTATTAATACTTCTCTAATTTTTTAAAATAACTAAAAAAACAATAAAAATTAAATGAAAGATTTTAAAATGAAATGGAGCCTGCTTATCAATCATTAAGATGATCATGCTTTTTTAATTTTTAATTTTAATAGATCCTCAATAATTTATTGTTAAAATTTTTTTCTTTATTGTTGAGAAGGAAATTTAAATTTAAAATTATTATTAGCGTCTAATATGTATTTATTATTACTCTATATTTTATTATGCAAAAAGGTTAATTAAAAGTAAAATTAAAAAAATAATTAATACTCTTCAATTTTTTTTTAAGGAAGTTTGCTAAAAAATAATTTTAAAAAGCAATAAATAATAGAATGAAGAAATTGGGATAATTAAAATGAGATTGAAATAATAAAATTAAAGTATTAGATTTTTTCGAGTATTAAAAAAATTTAAATTTAAATTTATTGTGAATTTCTATTATACACTTAGCAATATGCAATTGTTAGGTACTTTGAACAAATATCTCGAAATAATATCAGGATGTGATCGGTCAACTTGTCTTTGTTGTTCAAAAAATCAAAACATTAAATTCATATCGATTTCACAAGTTGTAGAAAGAAAAGACAGAGAGAGGGTATTTTAGTAAAAAGAGAGAAAGGAGTTGTCGATAAGGGTAATATAAGTGGGGTTATTGAGTTAAGATGACGTAATTAGACAGCTGAAAAGGCAGGACTGTAGAGAAGAGGAAAACGAAAACCGGCTGGCGGCGACTCACGGTTTTTAAAACCGGCGTCTGTGTATAAAGACAAAATTACACTTATCCAAAGTCTTTATTTAAAAATTATTAAGTGCTGATTAAATTTGGATTATGCATCGCCTAATTATTGGATAAGGAATGTCCCAATGAAGCATTAAAATATTAAGCATTAATTATTGAACATATAATTAGCTACGCTTTATTTATGAAAATCCCTATAGTTTAAGAAAATTCGTCTTTATATCTTTTAAATATTATTATATTTTACTTTAATCAAATTATACAATTGTTCTGTCTAACTTTTACATTTTTTCCATTAATTATTTTATAAAATGATAAAAATACCCTTTCATTTTTAAAAATACAAAAAAGAATTAATTATATTTTTCAAACTAAAAGGCTTTATTATGATATTTTTTATATAACATTTTAATATATTTCATTTGACTTATATGTTTATTTATTAACTTGATAAAAAATATCAAAAAATAAATAAAATGACGTAATACTATAATGAAAATAAAATAAATGAATAAATTAGTATATTTTAAAAAAAAACAAAAAACAGATTTATGTATATCTCAAATCATAAGAATCTTAATATATATTGCTCAGCATAATTGTTCGGTCCATTCTGTTGTTCAGTATATTTTATTGACTATTCAGATTATTATGTTGTTCGACACATTCTACTCAAACTATTATATTGTTTGATATATTTTGCTCAGACGATTCTGTTGCTCATCCCATTTTATTAATTGCTCATATTAATCCTAAGGAAGCAAATCAATTTTTTTCTCGTACTAATTTACATATCTTGTATAGACCCATATTTCGGATATTTTCAGAAATAGTTTTTTAAGTCGCTTTTACTAAATGTTACTCATTTCATTCCATTTTATTTGCATGGTTTAACAAAATATGCATATTGAAAATTTAGTCAACTAACTTTTACTCTTTTTTATCCTTAACTCATTACGATATTAATGAAAGTTATTTATTTAATAAAAAATCATAAAAATTATTATAAGAAAAATAATTGTTCACTTGTATAAATTTAAAAACCTTGTTTGAGACATAAAAAAAAAAAAACGAATAACAACCAATAAAATGAGATAAATAAAGTATTTTTTATAATATTGGGTAACATAGAATTTTAAATCAACTTTTAGAGATTAACATAGATTCTGTTTAGTAACAATTTTTTAAATAAAACAAACCCTCCAAAAGTAATGTGGAATTTCGAATGACTAGCCATCAAATACTAAATGCTGCTAAAACGATTATCAACTATCAAAACAGTTTGCTAAACCAACTCTTCATAAGTAATGTGGATCTCAAATGACTAGCCATCAAGTACTGCATTATTAAAAATCCACCCAAACTATAAGCATAAGAGCCATTAGATTTTTATTTATTATTATTTTTTTTGTGTAAATCAGCATATCCTATTGCTAAGAATCGCCTAATTCAATAGGTTTAATTACATTTAAGCCTTTTCATCGATCCGTACAAATACGTTTAACGGGGATCGCACTTGAAAACTCTTCTCACACGTCCATCCAATGGGAACAAGTCTAAGTTATTCCGAATGACCTATAAGAAGATACACAGACAATAAGAATTGCAGAAAGAAGATGAAAAGTATATTCAATCTTTATATCAATTAAAGTATAATGCTTTGTTTTTTTTTTTCCCTTTACATATCATCTATGTCAGTTACCTAAACTCTGTTTAGTTGCATTATTGACCATGCTATATTTGAATCCAATTCGTGAAGATTGGAGCTTGACCTCATATGGACACCAATCATTTGTAAATATGAATGGTATAAAATGTTATTGACTATAACTAATACCCTTTTACAGGTGTTTGATTATGAAAGTCGTCGACCATAGCGTCCCTGCCTTTGCTGATATGATGTTAATGCCTCCGCGAATCCTTTTTTTCCAAAATCAGGCCACAGTTCTTCTACAAAGAAAAGTTCAGTAGAAGCCAATTGCCACAGCAAAAAAGTTGCTTATCCTGAGTTCTCTGCTTCTTCGGATTAATAGATCCGGTGAAGGAAACTCGGAGCAATTTGTTTCTAGCTCTTGTTCGATCAGGCTTTCGGTAATCTCTTGTGGTTCAGTAAGACCATCTTTTACCCGAGCAGCAATACTTTTACAGGCTTTTAGCACATCATATTTCCCACTGTAGCTAACCGCCACGAGAAGGTGGAGTTTAGAGGAGTGTTTAGTGGTCTCCTCTACTTCATTTATTAGTCTTTGCAGAGACTGTGGAAGCTTTGATGAATCAACCTCATCAGGAAATCAACCTCCACCTGCACTAATAACCAAATCCAATAAGAAAATTGATTTCTCCCTTAATTTTGAAAGCTTCAAAGGAAAAAAAAAAGAAAGAAAAGGAAGTGAACCTGGGGCCTCGTCCAATTATCGCAGGAAAACGCAAAAACAGTAAGAACTTTAACCCCCCATTGCCAGCAAAGCTTCACAATCTCCGTCAATGTCCGTCCACCAGCCTCATGTCCCATCGATGCAAGCCCGCCTTTCTGCTTAGCCCACCTACCATTACCGTCCGTGATTATCGCCACACGTCGCGGCATCAAATCTGGCCGGAGACCCTCCGGCAAGGGTTCAATTTCATACTCGATTACGGATTTGTCCTCCTGTTTGACAGCTACGTCTGTTTTTGTCGGGAGAAGTCGAGGAAAGCGGTGGTTTAGTGGCCTTGATTGGTTTATTGCATTTGGAGAAAGAAAATATTTTGGGTTTTGAAGAGTTTGAGTGTTGTAAGCAGAAATAGGTAAGCTCAAGTTCAAAGCTTCACTGTTTATGTTAATAAAGCCGTGGTTTTTGCTTTATCTTTTGTTCTATATACTGTTCGCTGATCGGTTACTGCCACATCTAATGCGCGGTGAGACCTGTTTTCCAGTTTCCGTTTTCAGTTGATTAGAGAGTATGTGGCGGTTGCCTATAAGCTCCAATTTCCATGGATTATAATTGCGCGATTCTAGTAGCAGCGACGTCGTTTGTAAATACATACAAAAGTGTCAACCCTCAAGTCTCCACCTTCAATACCGGACAAAATAACCAAAGTGTCGTCGTTTATATCAAAGTGGCGGAAAATATGCCACGTCAACCCCGCCACTTAATTATCTTTTTTAATTACCGGAAATATCCTGGAGAATGTTTGTAATTTCACCGCGCACAGGAAATCGAGAGGACAATTTAGTAATTTACTGTGCAAGTCGGTTCATGAGTCTCTTAAGCCGTCCCTCTCTCTACTTTGGGTGTCCATTACCCCTTCGAATTTTTTCCATAACCGTAGTTGCTCCAATCATCGTTGTATCTTTGTCATTTCTTACCGCCAGTTTTAGCTGTTTTTTTTTGTCGGAAAATACCGAAAATGGCCCCGCAAACGAGAAGAATGGCATTTCCAAAGGTCGTGATTGAGAGGGAAACAGATTCTGAACAGAGCTCATCAGATGATGAAGGTGATATTGAAAAGGAAGAAGCGGAGGATGGCCCCCAGTCGGAAGCATCGGAGGAAGAAGGAGGAGGGATAGAAAATGGAAATGGTGATAAAAATGAAGAGGATTTGGTTTCCAAGAAGAAAGGGAAAGCACCCATTACTATTAGTCTGAAGAAAGTCTGCAAAGTGAGCCTTTTCTGTTTACTTAATAGGGTTTAATTTAAAATTCCCTCCATTTTTTTCCCAAATTGTGGGTTTGCTTGTGTTGGTTTTAGGTTTGTAAGAAACCGGGTCATGAAGCGGGATTCAAAGGAGCTACATACATAGACTGTCCAATGAAGCCCTGCTTTCTCTGCAAAATGCCTGGTGTGTGGTAACTCTTGCTCCACCATGAATGGCGGTTGTCTTAAGTCTTATACTTTTTGGATTGTTGTTTGTTTATTTGGGATTTTTATGCTTATTAACTCGTTTCCTGTGCAACACATTTAAATTGCTAGACTGTTAATGGCCTCTTTATATTTCTTTTAATAATGAGATGCCTTCAAGTTAGTTCTTTGTTTCGTAAGTGGCTGTGCCATTCTTTAATTGAATCTAGTTAGTTTTCTTTCTTTCTTCTTTCTGTACATATCATATATCAATCCACACATTCTACATCACTGTCTCTTCTGCAAATTCTATTTTATATTGATGCTAATTTTATATCCTGCCATGTGGTTTTGTTAATGGCAGGGCACACTACGATTACTTGCCCACATAGAGTGGCTACTGAATATGGGGTCATCCCAGCACCCCAAAGAAATACGCGTAACCCATTGGAATATGTCTTCCAGCGCCAGCTCAGACCGCACATCCCTCCAGTAATTCATCTGCAAGTTTTCTTTTTTTCTCTTCAGAATGAATCATATGATGCTCTCTCCTGTTTATTTAAGCGCTTTTGGCTTATTGTGCTGAGGCTTAATGAGTTTATGGTTATGATGTTCTGAACCTCTAGCATAGTTGAAAATTGCTCTTTTCTTGAAATTTTTGAGCCAGGTCCTCTTTTCAAAACTGTTGGTATCATAGCAATGCAATGATGCCGAAGCTTATGTTTTCCACAATATTGTTTGTTTCTCCCAAGGGTTTCATTTTCTTCATCCTATTGTGGAATGATTGCTTTCTAAGCATTTTCATGTTGTACCAGATGTTAGTATACCTCAAATTGGACACGGAGTTTTCATTATGCATGATCTTGACGCTATATCATCTTTTAGTGATCTCTTATGGATGCTAAGTGACCTCCGCCTTGAATTTATTGTATTATTTTTCTTCTCTTATGCCAATAGATAAAGCCACCATTTGTCATTCCAGATCAAGTATGTTGTGCAGTTATCAGGTATCACAGTCGGCGGGTGACATGTTTGGAATTCCACCCAACAAAAAATAACATCCTTTTATCTGGGGATAAGGTGACTTTCACATGATATATGTTTGGTTGACATAGTTTACTTGAGGATCACCTGTGATATTTTCATTGTAATTAACGTGTCCCTTCTTTTCTGCTTTTGGTTGTACCGTAAAAGAAAGGACAAGTTGGAGTCTGGGATTTTGAGAAAGTGCATGAGAAAATGGTATATGGAAACATACACACTTGTATTGTCAACAACATGAGGTGAGCTATCTCTATGAAGTCATAACATTTTTACTTGTTAATTTTTGTTTCGCATATATAATGGTAATGCTTCTCAGTTTGTATGCTTTCTGTAATCAGAGTGAATACTGATGAACAAAGTTTTGCAGGTTTAAACCTTCAAATGATGGTACGGTGTATGCTGCATCCTCTGATGGAACTATTAGTTGCACTGACATGGAGACTGGAATTTCAACATCTTTGATGAACCTTAACCCTGATGGGTGGCAGGTAATTAAAATTCTGCAACTTTTATGTTACCATAATTAACTAATAGTGGGATCTGCGTCTAGACTTCATGCAGTTTGCTTAGGGGTCCTTTGTCAGGGGTTTGATCACTTGTGGTTGCCTTTGGTCAAGCTTTGGACTGTCAATTTAATTTTCTTATAATTATTTGCGCATATGAATATGTTGTATATCAAACTAAATATGTCTCCATGTGTAGCCCTTATATCTCTCTGCTTAGATGTTTTTAGGAAAAGAAATTTAGAAATTTATAAAGATGCACACCATCCCTACATTATTGTAGTGTGATCAGTAATTGCAAAAGCAGAGATAAGGAGAAGAGATGTAATATTCCTCAATTATCATATTGGTTTCACAAACTGATTCCGATACTATATCATGAAGCATATCATAAATATGGGTTTTCTGCAGGGACCGAGCAGTTGGAGAATGCTTTATGGCATGGATATCAACTCAGAAAAAAGTGTTGTGCTTGTAGCTGATAATTTTGGTTTTCTCCACATGTAAGTACGTTATCTTTCTTCACTTTATTCTTACATTCAAAATCTTTAGATTTATAGTGAGTAGAAAAAGGGGGACATAAGAGCTGTGAGTATGTTTCCATACTGTTAGCTCCATACTGTTAGCAAGTCTTAAACTATATATGGACCGTTCATTGCTATCTACTATTAGGGGAAGACGTCAGTTTATCATTTATGTTAGGAAATTGATGGGCAAACTTTAGGAGGGACAATAAAAATTTCACTGATATTCCATGCAATATAGTCGTTATTTGGCCTGAAGTTTATGTCCCAAATTATTTTCTAGACATCTGTTGTGTGGGTTAGAACATTTAGTTTTTGTTTTGGGTTTTCAGTGTACCAGCAGTCTCAGAAGCTAGCGCTCATAAAAGTTTGGTCTCATACAGAAGAATATTTCTTGAGATAATGAAGGTGGTGCTTTTTTTTAAAAAAAAAGTAAAACTTCATTTGAGATGTTTGGTGGCAGGGTGCCAGTTTATTCTGTAACCATTCTAACATTTAACTAACATAGAAGAGAAAAACGGATGAACAAAGCACATCCAGAAATTGAATTATAGGAATGAATTTTGGAATGAGAGCAAGCACCTCATACCATGAGGAAAAGTGTGATGCTTTTGCTTGGTGTTCATATTTTCTTTATGTGATATCTAAACATATAAACATGTTGCCTCAGTTTTTATTATTGTAAAATTTTATATTTTGTGCGCGGCATGCATAGGGTTGATATGCGCTCCAACAGTAAAACTGGGCAGACAATCTTGATCCATAAGAAAGGTAGCAAAGTTGTTGGCCTTCATTGCAATCCAGTTCATCCAGAGCTTCTTTTGAGCTGTGGAAATGATCATTTTGTAAGTCATTAATTTCATTACATGCTTGAATCTGTGTTTTATTTTTTAACTGATTAGCAATTTGGCATTCTCTAGCCATATGTAGCCTGGTTTTTTCCTCTATTACCTCCCTTTTAATAGCTTTTTTTTTTTTTTAACAGTTTCTCATACTATCTATGTCCTGTGTGAAATATTATCGGTTCTTGAAATATCTGTTCCTGTTGATATGTTTTGTTTATATCGATTTTGTTCATGGTTCTGTTTGTGGTGATTCTGAAAATGGCATAATACTTTTACCTCAGGCTCGCATTTGGGATATGCGTCGACTTGAAGCTGGATCTTCTCTTTGTGATCTCGCACACAAACGTGTTGTTAGTTGTGCATATTTCTCTCCACTGTCTGGGAGCAAAATTCTTACCACCGCTCAAGATAACCGTCTTCGTGTATGGGATTCTATCTTTGGAAATTTGGATTCGCCAAGCCGAGAGATTGTACATAGTCATGATTTCAACAGACATCTAACTCCTTTTCGAGCTGAATGGGATCCTAAGGTAATGAAATTTACTGCATGTAATGGGTTCCTCTTTTTTTTTCTTGTTCCCATCTTTGGAAATGCCGAAACTCTTTTCTGGTACAGGATCCTTCAGAATCCCTCGCAGTTATTGGTCGTTATATAAGTGAAAATTACAATGGTGCTGCTTTGCATCCCATTGATTTCATAGATACCAGCAATGGGCAACTAGTTGCTGAAGTTATGGATCCTAACATCACAACTATTACTCCCGTAAACAAGCTACACCCTCGGGATGATATTTTGGCATCCGGCAGTTCAAGGTTATACCCTGTTCTTTCAAAGTTCATATGCTGTAGTGGCAAAATTTTGTGCATTGATCTAGACCAATATTTAACTACAACTTTGTATGATCTTGAGCCAACCATCTTAATTGAGCATTTTAATCTACTTTTGTCATGTCTAAGAATTCATGATGGGTTACTATAATTATCCTTAAGCCGGCTATGCTACATTTGATACCTGCCTTGCATTGGTGGCGTGAAGCAACCTGTTAAAGGTTGTCTTGTTTCTAGGATACTTGTATCGTAAAGAAATAAATCACATAGATGCAATGTGTTTTAGTTCCTTTTGGTTTTGCAATTGGCTCATATTAAAAGTTCATTGGACTTTTTTATCTCCCTTATGACAATTTGGGCTAGTTAACTTTTGAAGAATGTATGTCTAGTGTCAAATGTCTCGAATAGGTTAGAAAAACAACGATGGAGACTGGAGAGAATTTTATCTCCTCCCTCCTCCTCTGTTTCTTTATCTTGATTCTGGTGTTCCCTTCTGGCAACTTTCTTTTGTGGTCTAATGAAGATTGTCTTTCAGGTCCCTTTTCATTTGGAAGCCGAAGGAGAAATCTGAACTTGCAGAACAGAAGGAAGAGAGGCAGATTGTTATTTGTGGAAATGCTGAAAAGAAGTCCAAACGGAAGTTTGGGGGTGGAAGTGACGATGATTCTGATGATGATGGATTATTCAAATCCAAAGGCAAAAAGTCTACGTTCAAAAAATCCCAATCAAAAACGGTTCACTGTCCTCGCAAAGTTAAACGCTAGGCCAAGGAATGTGATGATCTTCAAAATTTGTCGTAATTTTGATAGTTTTGCTTTGCCAACTAACCCTGTATATAGGTAGCCAGTAATCCCTCCACAAAACAAGGGAGTAAAATATAAGTGTCTTTGAAATATGAAATCTCTAACATATATTTTTGTCTCACTACTAGGTTTTTCCCTTTATATATTTGTCTCATTATTAGGTCTTTCCATTTAAAAGGTGATTTCTTTATTGTTAGTTCAACGCAATTTTTGGATAGAATATGCTTACTTTTAGATTTAAAGAGATCATTTTTTTCAATGGAAAGGCTTTATAGTTATTTTTCAAATATAGAGGGATTTAAGTGTTAATTTGAATATAATTTAAGATTTAACTATATTTTATCCTTCAGGAAAAAGGGGCTCACGTCAAGTCATAAAACCTTAGGCTTGGATAACTCGCATAGTGTAATGGCTAATGGGGCTGTTATATAAGTGGACTGGATTGTGAACTACAAAGTGCAGATATGGTCCACGGAAATTGATGAGCCCAGCATATAACTAACAGTAATACCAAGAGGCTGTCCAGGGCGTGAAATGGTCTCTTGGTGGAGCAAGCCAGGCCCAAGAATACTGCCGAAGGAAAGCGTCTAATCCCACATCGTAAAAATGAAACATTGCCAACACAAGGGAATTCCTATATCAGAGAGACGAACACTCTGTTTATCTTCACGCAGCCGCGCGGTGAGCACAAAGCGAACTATTCTTTCGCCTTTTACTAAAGAATACCGTGTGCTCGCCGCAAAGAGCGGCATACGCCAATTTTTGGAAGGGCTCTGCCTTCGTAGGTGGGCCCACTAACTCTAGTGGGAATTTTAATTTGGAGGGCTTTGCCTGTTATAGATGAGCTTAACATTTCTACTGCGAATTTATGTATTTGATTCAATCACAAGCTAATGGAGCTATGGTCAATTTGAGGAGTATCAAGACTAAGAATCGTTGAAGTAGTACTAAGACTAAGAGCAATGCTGATGTGATTGTGGGTTGTGGCTTTTATGGCATATTAAATAGATATTAATAATTACTTGACAATAAGTCTATTTGTGGATATTGAATTAAAAAAAGACTCTCCAATGCATTATGTATTATTTTTAAAAATTATATCTAATTAAAATAAAACATATAGGTTTACCATGGAGTGAGTATAAATAGGTGTAGCGTGTGAATTTCTAGAGTTAAGAGAGACGGTGGAAAAGAAAAATAAAATAATAGTAAAAAAAATTAAATAACGTTAATGCTAATCTTGAGTAAGAATTTAAGATAGACAAAGTCATGTAAGTAACACAACACTTCCGTTAATTCTCCTTTAGAAGATCGCAACCACTTCCCATTTTACCAATATGGAAAAACACAAGATTATTATTTAAAACTTCATAAATAATATTATTTTGGAGTTAAAAGAGATAAATGATGAATAGTAATTATTGAAAAAAAAAATTTTACTATTAATACAATAAACTTTGTTTAGTTATTAAATATTGAAAAGAAAATAATGAGCTGTTTCAGTAATCCAATATACTTATTAATTAGTAAGTTGTTAGAAAAAGAAAATGAAGAGTTTCATAATTTGAGTAAGTGGATGAGCTAATGCGGTTCACAAGCAGCTAGTAAATCTGATTATAGAAGGGGAAAAGGCAAAATGCGTGTCAAATAATCAGCAATGACGTCAGCTTCCCTGATTCGAAAGAAAAGGGCAAATCGAACTGCCAATTGGACAATGGAAAACCTTCTAGAATATACCCCATTCGTTTTTTACCATTTCAAAATACAAATACGCTACTACTCCAGACTATAAGGACAATATGGGTATTTCACTTTCAGCTCCTTCAAAATTCCCGGGATTGCTCTTCGCCCTCCCTCGCAACATTACACGCGTCATAAATTATAAAGCCACTCTTCCACTTCACAGAATACCATTTCCATTCAGAAGGACGCCCTCTGATCTCCTGACAACACGCCAGCCATGGCGGCAGCTTTGAACGGGACTGAGTACTTGGAGGTTCAGATTGATCCTGGAAGAGAGTCATTTGCACGTCCATCCAATGCAGATTCTGTAAGGGAAGACGAGGCCGAGTTACAGTGGCAGGCGATTGCGAGATTGCCGTCGCAGAAGCGAAACAATTTTGCGTTGTTGAGGAGGTCTTCAACGGATTATAGCCATGGAGGAGAAGAACGTCGAATGGAAACTATCGACGTCACTAAACTCGATCGCGCCAATCGAGAGCTTGTGGTTCGGAAGGCATTGGCTACAAACACTCAAGACAATTACAAACTCCTTTCAGGAATCAAACAGCGTCTCGATAAGTAATGCAGTCGTTTTTTTTTTCTTTTTCTTTTCTCTTTTGGTTTTGAGTTTCTATACGCACCTATTTTAACTTGTGGATTCGGTGTTTAGTTTTGAGTAAGAAAACGCGATTCGATTTTTTAATTCCAGAATTCGATGACTGATGATGTTCAGTAATTTCAAATGTCTCTCTAATAAACTTTTGGCTCATTTTTCTCTTTGTGACCATTAAAGTGTTGGATTGGAGGCTCCAAAGATCGAAGTAAGGTTTGAGCACCTAAATCTTGTGGCTAAAGTGCAAACTGGCTCAAGAGCTTTGCCCACCTTGATTAATGCTGTGCGCGACACTATTGAGGTTAAGTATCATCTCATTTCTTTTAGTACGATATCCCTTTTTTATGATCCATTTTTTAAGCTTTGTTTAGTGTTAGAGTTACATCTGATCTGATTTCTAATAACTGAATTAAAACGCAGGGTTTGATGGCTGGTTTGGGACTATATCATCCTAAGAAACTTTCTCTAACCATTTTAAACGATGTCAGTGGTCTTATAAAACCGGGAAGGTAATTAATAGTATTTTTTTATGACGAGCTATTGATTCCGTAGTGAATATGAGTGGAATATTTATGTGAAAATGTTCTAGAAGATATACTACTATATATTGTGACGAAATTATGAATTACGTCAATAACTTAACAAGTTGGTCATTTCTATTTTTGTTTCAATTTCTAAAAATATTTTCCGGGAATGTTTGCTATAATTAAAATAATGTAATTACAATGCTGTGTACGTTTGGTAAATTTATATATTGCATATGGCATTTGGCCTATAGTATTAGTATAAGGAAAATAATAGTGGATATGACATTCAAGGTTGACGTCCTTTACCTATGGACCAAACTAATGAAAATATAATTTTTGTTTAAATGAGAGTATTTCTGAAAATATATAGTAAAAAAAAAGTATTTTTTGAAAAGTAAAAAAAAAAAAAATCTGTTTCCTAGTATTATTTTCTTTAGAAATGGTTTTTAATAACTAGCGAAAAGTTACTTCTTATTTGTACCTTAAAATAAAAATTAGGCTTAAGCAGCAAATCAAATAGTGGTCTAAAAAACAAAAAGGAGCGCTCTAAATAATCTCACGAAATAATGCTTTTATAATTTAATCAACTCACCTTTCATAGGGAGGACAAAAAGAAATTAGTGATGATCTCATATATGATATTAATTAGAATGATTTCCATTTTTTTTTTTGGTTAGCAAATTAACCATTTTTAGTTATCAAAAGCATGCATACTTCACTGTTTGTCTGTTGGATAATTTATTGGTTTCTCATGTTAACTAAGCCATATGAAATTAGCAGTCCATGGTTATTATGTAAGTACTGGGATTTCGTAGGATGACTTTGCTCTTAGGACCACCGGGTTCTGGCAAATCAACGTTGCTTTTAGCTCTTGCGGGGAAGCTTGCCAAGGATATAAAGGTTAGTACTTCTCCTTGCAATTATGTCCAGGAGCATATCACGGGTATTCGCTGCATTAATTTAGAATAAATGACTATTAACAACTTCTCTCTATTGACCTTATTTTTTGGTGGCTCATCAACTTTTGAGTTACCAAATGTAGTTTCCATTATAATAGCTTTTTGCTTACCAAACATGAAATGGCCATTTTGTTTTTTTCTGTCGTTTCTCATTTCTCACGATTAATTTGTTTGTGAACTCACTCTTAGCAATATTTTTCCAAAGTTATGGAGGGTAATATAGGATGATATAAGATGAGAAGAAGATAAGGAAGCCCATATTCAAATTCAATAGTAAAAACTAGATTAGATGACATCTTTATATGCTAAATATTGATGATAATTGTGGGTACTTCAGTTTAGTCTATTTCCTTTATTTTTTCATAATTACTAAGGCCTAATCAATTTTTAATCACTATTCTCAGTAGAAAGAGGGGATATTTCACCCTGTGGCCTCTTACATAATTATGCAAGTTAATCTGCTTATAAGACTATAACAAAATGGAAAACTAGACTATTTTGAATAATGTTCTAATGAATTGCAATAAATAGCAAAAGACTGGTTAAACTTGTGCTTGCGTGAAACCTCTTACCTTTGACTTGGCATTCTTGTACATTCTTGCAATAATTTGCTTCCCAATGAAAAAAAAAAAAAAAGAAGTGAAAAAAAAGAGGACAAGCAGACGGGTTTCATTTGGCTAATTTCCAATGAAGGATAACTCTGTATCTCTTTCATCCTTGCCTTTTTTGCTATAGTAATGTTAGTGCAAACATAATTCGGAATTTAATAATTTCAGAAATCCGGAAATATTACATACAATGGGCATAAGCTTGATGAGTTTTATGTTAAAAGGACTTCTGCATACATCAGCCAAATAGATAACCACATTGCAGAGCTTACTGTCCGGGAAACCTTAGATTTTGCTGCTAGTTGCCAAGGCGCAAGTGAAAGCTTTGCAGGTGTGTTGCTCTTTGAAAATTTTATTAGATTTCTTGATTTAAAGACATGCATTTTGCTTTTATTGAGTAATTGGTTCTTTTTCAGTTTTTATGATAACAATGATTCTTATTCTTATTCTTGTTAGTATAGGCATAATGATCAAATGTGACATCTTCATTTGACTGGGAAAGGAGTAGGTTGTATCAGTGTATTTTTCTCTTTTCATTTTTCCATAATATATTTAGGTGATAGGATACTTGTTTAGTCATTAAGGTGATAGCTAGGAGGAAGGGAGTTGCCGCAGTTAGAAGTTACAGTTACTCCTAATGAAAGTTTGGGCTTTCTATAATCTTTTATTATTTCAATTTTGTTTTTAAGGGGAATTATCAGTATTGAAATTCTATAGGCAACTTTCATACCCATGCAAAATATCTTAAAATCCAATTTTTAGAATGGTTAGTCTAATCCTTTTTTTTATTTTTTTGGTTACAAGTTTAATCCACATTTTAATTGTCATTATATCCTCAATTTGGGATGCTGCTGTTAATTTACCTTTTCCTTGTGCTTCTACTTCGATGGACATATATTGGCCCTACATGAGCATGACATGACATGTTGGTAGGGTGAATGACTTCCAAAATAGTCATGTCTCTTTAGGATTTATTATAAAATTTTAAAAGAGAAGATAGCACAAATCACTATAAATGCTGCTGATGTAATATTCTTTGGTGATATATTCTAGCATAGCATGTCCTGAACGTCAAAAGTACATTTAACATGTTAACTATACTATTCCTTTTCAAGAAAAAGAAAAAAATCGAAGAAAATTTGCTGTAAGGTGTATCAATTGTATAGTTCTTTTAGTGAATTATCATATAAATGCCGGGAAACCTTAGATTTTGCTGCTACCATATAAATGCCATTTTCCATGTTGTTCTTTAGTGAGTACTGCATTGAAGGACATGCAGTTCTTGATATGATCTTGCATCATATCTTCTTTAAGCTTCCCACCAAATGATAAATCTATAACTTCCACAAAAAGGAAAATTTAGTCTTAATCTGAATACTCACAGACTAGACCAATATAATCAAATACTTATTGCTTAGTTTGCATGAATTATCATGGAGATGTAGTTTAATAACTTCGTCTGTTTTTCTCCATAATTCCTTGCAACTTCTAATTTCAGCCTACATGGAAGATCTTCTCCGTTTGGAGAAAGAAAAGAACATAGTTCCAAGTCCAGAGATTGATGCTTTTATGAAGGTTATTCTTCTTAATTGAACATTTCTGTATCTTATATTTTTTTTACATGCATATGTTTCTATCCGGATTTAATCTTTCAATAATTTCACTGGCAGGCATCTTCTGTTGCTGGTAAAAAGCACAGTGTTTCGACTGATTATGTCTTAAAAGTGCTTGGTCTTGATGTATGCTCAGAGACAATAGTAGGTAGTGATATGATGAGAGGTGTCTCAGGTGGTCAAAGGAAAAGGGTTACCTCTGGTATCTCTCTTTAACTCTCTCTCTCTCTCTCTATATATATATATATATGTGCGTGTGTGTGCGTGTGTGTGTGTGTGTGTGTGTGTGTGTGCATGTTAGTGTGCTCGTCTGTGTGCATGTTAGTGTGCTCGTCTGTGTGCCTCTGTCAGCACACTTTATCGTTTTCCCTGAACTTTGACAGGTCCACTTGAATTATTTCGCATTTTGTCACTAGAATGTAGTATTTCTTGGGCATGCCAACTTAAAATTATGTGATCATTCTTAAGAGTAGCTAGGGCTAAATTTTTGGTTAGTAAGTATATTCTGTAAATTCTTCTGTCAGATTATAATTATTGGTATCCGATCATGCAGGAGAAATGATTGTTGGTCCAAGAAAAACCTTATTTATGGATGAAATATCTACTGGACTTGATAGTTCCACAACATACCAAATAGTGAAATGTATAGGGAACTTTGTTCATCAAATGGATGGAACTGTACTGATGGCTCTTCTGCAGCCTCCACCTGAGACATTTGATATTTTTGATGATTTAATACTATTATCAGAAGGCTACACAGTGTATCAAGGCCCAAGAGCAGAAGTTTTAGAGTTCTTTGAGTCACTTGGATTTCAGTTACCACCACGCAAGGGCATTGCAGATTTTCTTCAAGAGGTGTTTTTCTTGAGACGTTTCTAGGTTCTGGTTATTCTCTTTGGTTCTTGCCTCACATGATTTATTGGCAGGTCACTTCAAAAAAGGATCAAGCACAATACTGGGCTGATCCTTCAAAACCATATGTGTACATGCCTGTTCCAGAAATTGCAAGAGCATTCAAAAATTCTAGATTTGGAAAGTCTGTGGAATCCTCACTATCCATTCCATTTGACAAATCAAAAAGTCATCCTTCAGCTTTGTCTAAAACGAGATATGCTGTGTCAATATGGGAACTGTTTAAAGCATGCTTTGCGCGAGAAATTCTACTTATCAATCGGCATCGTTTTCTTTATTGTTTTAGGACATTCCAGGTAGTGTTCGTGTTTCCTTTTCTGATTCTTACGGTCATTTTTCTTTTAGATTGTGATTGGGAATGATGTGTCTGTGTGTCTTGTTGTATGTCTCGTATTATGCAGCACACATTCTTTATTCTCTCTACCTTTCAAATGTACCTCGACTCCTTAAAAATATACTTTTGAACTGCGAACAGACATATTTACTCAAGTATTTCTTTTGAAATCAATTGTTATTGGTTGCTTTAGCTGTCTCATTTGGAAATTCTTTTCATACTGGAAGTTACACCTATGGTTTGCCATTTTATTATTGATAGATATGTAATCTCTGACTCTAGCAATATTCATCTTACGTTGCTTTTCATTGTTTTAATTTTCTTAATTCCTTAGGTCTTCTTTATTGGATGCATCACTTGTACAGTTTTCTTACGGACAAGATTGCATCCCACAGATGAGTTAAATGGGAATCTCTATCTCTCTTGCCTCTTTTTTGGGCTGGTGCACATGATGTTTAATGGCTTTTCTGAACTATCCTTACTGATATTTCGACTACCAGTTTTTTACAAGCAACGCGACAATCTCTTTCATCCTGGATGGTCTTGGTCTCTGTCCAGTTTTATTCTTCGCATACCATACTCTGCTGTTGAAGCTCTTGTATGGTCTTGTGTTGTATACTACACTGTTGGTTTTGCCCCTTCTGTTGGCAGGTACCTATCGAGTTTGAATTTTGATGTTCTCTCCTTTCTTTTTTCCTTATATTCATTAGCTTCTGTTTATGTTGCAGGTTCTTCCGTTTTTTGCTTTTACTCTTTACAGTGCATCAAATGGCACTGGGTCTCTTTCGCATGATGGCTTCGATAGCACGAGATATGGTTATTGCCAATACGTTTGGATCAGCTTCTTTATTGATTATATTTTTATTGGGTGGATTTATTATTCCTAAAGGTTTGTCATCCGTTTTCATTGGATGATTTGAAGTTTATTTTCCAACTACTGATTCAATCGTTTCTTGTGTCAGATTCTATTAAGCCCTGGTGGATTTGGGCTTTTTGGGTTTCACCGTTATCCTATGGACAACGAGCAATTTCAGTCAATGAATTTGGCGCTGAAAGGTGGATGAAGGTGTGCTATCGCATAGAAGATGCACTTTTCAGTTGGCTGTTGCTTTTTTTATTTTTTTTCTAATATACATATATATTACCTATGACAAAGTAATTGTAATATTTTTCAGAACTCCACGGTTACAAATAATACAATTGGATACACTGTTCTCCGTGAGCATAGTTTGCCTGCAAGTGATGATTGGTATTGGATTGGAATTGGGGTTCTATGGCTATATGCAGTGATTTTCAACATCGGTGTGACGTGTGCCTTGACCTACCTAAATCGTATGTTTTAATGAAGCTTTATTGCTTGTAAATTCCCTCTTTGTTTCTAGAAATATAACGGAAAAAAAAGGTGCAAGCTCCAGCTAACTCCTTTTGCCACACAGCTATTCTGAAGGCACAAACAGTGGCCGATCCAGTTGATTCCAGGGAAGAAAATTTCGCTGGAAATGTTGGTCTGAAGCCTGAATCAAATCAAACATCTGCAAAGGAGGGCATTAAAAAGACAGGAATGATTCTTCCATTTCAACCATTGACAATGACTTTCCACAATGTGAATTACTTTGTTGATATGCCAAAGGTGAAGTGCTTTTGTACCAGTTCTTATTTCCTTGATTTTTTGTACATACATAGCTCAAAATATTTTCGTATTCTCAGGAAATGACTAAACGAGGTGTCCCAGAAAAGAAGTTGCAGCTCTTGTCAAATGTGAGTGGGGTATTCTCACCAGGAGTTCTGACTGCATTAGTTGGGTCTAGTGGAGCCGGAAAGACTACTCTGATGGATGTACTTGCTGGCAGAAAAACTGGGGGATATATAGAAGGGAGTATCAAGATATCAGGTTACAATAAAGAACAACGCACATTTGCTAGAGTTTCAGGATATGTTGAGCAAAATGATATACATTCTCCTCAGGTTACAATTGAGGAATCTCTCTGGTTTTCCTCCAGTCTTCGGCTTCCAAAAGAAGTCACCAGACAACAAAGACATGTAAGCTGTGCAATAAGGTTTCTGGACACGCACAGGCAGACTTGCATGCTTGTTTATTTGTCTTTATCCTTATACTGAGACTCATTTCTGTGTGCTACAGGATTTTGTTGAAGAAGTAATGAGATTGGTAGAGCTTGATACCCTTAGGCAAGCTTTGGTTGGTTTGCCAGGGACTACTGGCTTATCAACAGAACAGAGAAAGCGATTGACAATTGCTGTTGAGCTTGTTGCAAATCCTTCCATTATTTTTATGGATGAACCAACATCTGGACTTGATGCTCGAGCAGCAGCCATTGTGATGCGAACTGTTCGTAATACGGTTGATACTGGAAGAACAGTGGTGTGCACTATTCATCAACCAAGTATTGACATTTTTGAAGCATTTGATGAGGTTAGATTACATTTTTTTCAAAATGTACAAAAATTTGTAAACTCTACATGCATTATATTAGTTTTTTTTTTCAAGTGTATAATCTTTGGGTTTAATATGCAGTTACTTCTCATGAAACGTGGGGGCCAGGTTATATATGGAGGGAAGCTTGGAGTGCATTCACAAATTATGATAGACTATTTTCAGGTATAATTGCATAATCCAAGATGACTACTTTTGGCTTCTAAGTTTTCTCCAAGATGAATTTTGGATATTGCCTAGGATTAGTTCTTCAGGCCATGCTTTTTAGCCTTGACTAACGATCATATCTTCACTTGAGTCTTACAGCTATTGAGTATCTTGTTATAATGATGCCTAGTAGTCTGTTTACTCAAAAAAAAAAAAAAAAAAAAAAAATTGTAACATGTAATTTGGGACTTCTGCTATAAAATTCATACTAATTTATCATATTTCAATAAGATTAATTTGTCTATTCATCAAAGTTATTTGAGGGAACAGCACACAGTCCTCACTTTCGTTATCCTTGTCTAGGGATTTAAGGGAATCCCTCAGATCCCTGATGGCTACAACCCAGCAACATGGATGCTTGAGGTCACTACACCTGCTGTTGAAGAGAGGATTGGAGAAGATTTTGCTGATTTATATAAAATCTCTATGCAATACAGGTAATCCAATTGATGTCTCTGTAAACTGCAAGCAAGAACTGTGAAATTCCATCTTGTTTATTCTTATAGTTTTGTTTATTTGCATGACCGAGTCCTCTGACCTTGTTTCAGGGAGGTGGAAGAGTCAATTATGCATTTCAGTACCCCGCCTGCAAACTCAAAACCATTAAATTTTGATTCCACCTATGCACAAGATAGCCAAACACAATTTCGGGTTTGCCTTAGAAAGCAAAATCTTGTATATTGGAGAAGTCCACGGTATAATACAGTGAGGCTATTGTATACTACGCTAGCTGCATTGATTTTGGGGTCAGTTTTTTGGAAGATTGGTTCAAGAAGGTAAATTTCCATTAATATCCTTTTTTCTGAGAATAACTTTGAAAACTGAAAGTCTTCATGTGGATCACTTTTGTTTATGATCACCTTAGTTTTATCTTGTGCTTTTATTCTTTTTTCCTTTGGGAAACTTTCTTCCAATCTCCCTCGCCTTGCCATTTCTCTCTCTCCCCCTCAATCTTTTAGAAATTTATTAAGTTTCTGAAGACAACAGTCCAAGGTTGCTAGAGAACATAGATCATTTATATATGCTAGAATAGTTCTTGATATTTTGTGTGACAAAATTCAACATTTTGGACTTATAGCATTTGGTGTAGTTTTGGCACGCTTATGATATTAATTTTTTTTTTCTTTGGAAGTTGTTGATGGCATATTCCATTTTCCATCTGAATGTGATAAAACTGAAAGGAAAGCAGAGGCCAAAAAAAGTTAATAGAGAGCAAAAGTTTTTTCCCATCTTTTCTTCACCTCTTTCTAACAACATTTGGGACTGTTATTTACATGCATTCCATTTGAGCATGAATCTCATGGTGAAATTGTTTATGGAAGGCATTAACCACTTAATTTAATTTTTTTTTTTATTAGAAATTCAACTCAAGATTTGTTTATGGTTATGGGAGCACTTTATTCTGCCTGCCTGTTTCTTGGGGTCAGTAATGCTTCCTCTGTTCAGCCAATAGTTTCGGTTGAGAGGACAGTGTTCTACAGAGAAAGAGCAGCTGGAATGTACTCTCCGTTAGCCTATGCATTAGCGCAGGTAAGTTCCTTTGTGCTAAAGAAATTCTGGTGGGATATAGTTCTTGCAGAAAAAATTTGGTGATGATACATTTAAGTATTCTTGTCAACAGGGTCTTGTGGAGATTCCGTACATCCTTGTGCAGACAGTTTTGTATGGCTTCATCACATATTTCATGATTGGTTTTGAAATTAAAGCTGGTAAGATTATAAGGCTATGGTTTTGAAATTAAAGCTGGTAAGATTCGAAGGCTATGTAATGGAATAAGGAATTGAAGGGAATGTGAATGGCAATAGATATCTATATCGTATGCAGCATGAAATAGGAGTTCTGGTTCTATTCCTTTGTTTGGTTAGAGTATAAAGGAAAGAATGGAATGGGAAATCATTAAAAATCTAAAAGACTGAAATGATGTGGACATGTGATACTATGCAAAGAAAAAAGCGCATATCTAGTTTTTGGACTAAAAAAAGCGCTATTCCTTTGCTATTCCTATTCTCCCTCCTTACACTGCTAGTTAACAACGGAATTTAGAATTTAGAATTTGGAACTGCTAGTTAACAATGGAATTTAGAATTTGGATTCCATTTTCCATTCCATTCCTTGTAGTGAAAATGGCCTAAGTTTTCATTGGTATCTTCCACTGATATTCTGAATCTTTATGGAAGTGTGCATTTTGTCTCAATTGATGATGGTAGTTTGGAGAATCTAATGTGCATTATATATATTTTTGTTATATTGCTTTTTTATGTATCTATTAAGAACAAATTTTTTTTTTCTAATGTTTACCGTTTGGAAATTAAAGAATACTGAAAAATTACTGATACGGATACTCTTATGTTGCAGGCAAATTTTTCCTCTATTTGGTGTTCATGTTCCTTACTTTCACCTACTTCACATTTTATGGCATGATGGCAGTTGGCCTTACGCCTTCTCAACACATGTCAGCCGTTATCTCCTCTGCATTTTATTCATCATGGAATCTCCTCTCGGGCTTTCTTATCCCAAAGCCAGTAAGTAATTTACTTTCCAGCAAGGACATAATTTACTGGTTTAAGGACCTAACTTAACATGGAATGAATAAAAATGGAATTCTAATTAATATTAACACTCTCCATAGATATGTAGCTGCACCTTTGCAAGGTTCATAAATATTTTATCTTAGACATTTTTATAAATTTCTATAACTTCTTTTCCTATGTTATTTCAGAGAATACCAGCATGGTGGATGTGGTTCCATTACATCAATCCCATTGCTTGGACCTTACGGGGAATTATCACTTCTCAGCTAGGTGATGCAGAGAACAAAATAATAGGACCAGGATTTGAAGGCTCTATCAAAGAGTTTTTGAAGATCAATTATGGCTTTGAATATTATATGGTTGGAATTTCAGTCGCAGTGCTCATTGCCTTCTGCTTCTTCTTCTTTTCTATCTTTGCGATCTCTGTGAAAGTCCTTAACTTCCAGACAAGATGAGATAAGCTGACTCTAACAATAAGGTACAAGTACTTTTACGTCATTTATAATTGTTTGTTTTATTGTTATCAGTTTTCACTCCATGCCTTGTGCTCTTAATAATAATAATGATGATGCAGAATTGCCACTGAAGCCTTCCATGTCAGCTGAGTTACAAGCCAATCCAACCTAAGGCGTCTGCTTATTATCCTGAGACAGGATTTCACAGGGTTCTTGTGGAACTTGATCGGAGACTGGTTGGGACTGCTCTCATTATGCAGCTTACGGTTGCTAATCAAATCTTCCAGTTGTTTTACTGGCAAATTTGATATGCTTACAGGGAAAGATGAAATGTAGTTTCCTGACATCTTTTGCATGTCTTTGGCAATCTTGTTATTTGGATCGTAAGGAATCGACTAGAACTTCTGGAAACCAAGAAAAATATACTGTGTTTCTACCAATCCAAAGTTGAATTTAAAGACTGAAATCTCGTGTCATTGTCTCTCACTTCCTATTATTATTTTATTTTATTTTTTTGTTTTTCTCTCAATAAGAGTAGAGTACAGCTAAAGAGAAGTATTGAACCTAGGTGGCATGCAGGAAATGCATCTCGAAAGGGAGACAAAATAAAGTCCTTAGCCGATACAATTAATGCACCCAAAACATGGAGAGAAGCCAGCGCAGCTCCTCTGCTTGCTTCATAAGAATAGGTTTCGCAAATGATCAATCAAATTGAAGTTGACGCCTCTCACTTCAAGGCAAAGACCAGGGAGAACAAGGTTGGGATCTTCGATTCTAGTCTGGACGCTTTCTTTAATAAATAACTAATATCTATCTGTATTATATATATATTTATTTATGATCTTCTTATCTCATAAACAAGGAGAAGAGAAAACAACTCAGAGCAGTCAAACAGAACAACATTGCCTGAATTAAAAATCCAAATTAAAGCTCTAAAAGGAGTAAATATTAAGGTATTAGCTTGTCATCCCTCATTGAATCAATCCAATACAGGATCGAATCCAATGTTTTGCATCTCATGGTAAAACCCAACCGATCAGCTTTTTCTCGACTCCCTAGCATTTTCATCGGACAACGAAACAATACGTCTATGAACTCCCAATTAGCCAAATCTTCCATTTCTGTCTTAACTAATTCTTCCTTTATAACAATCTCTGCCCACACTTTATTTTTGTCATTCATTGCTTTTTCAAACCAGAAATCTTTCAAGAACATGTCTTTAGGCACTTTTACTTCAAACTTCTTTCCAAGAATTGGCCAGATTTCCTTCCAAGTAAAACTTGTGCCATTGATTGAATTAAATGCTCGACCATCTGTCGAATATAGTTCATCATTAGTAGCTGCCCAAATATGCTGTTCAGCTACTAACACAGCATCAGACCCATCAATGCATACTTCCTCCCAACACTCTCTTGTCCCTCCAAATACAAAAGGAAGATTTAAGTATTTACAGATAGCTCCATAAACGCATAAACTACCCATCACATTGTACAAAGTCCTATTAGAACTACCCATTAACAAGCCTGGCCTTAGAACAGACCAAGCCACCTTATTCCTAGCTAGTCTTTCCTTAAGCAAGTCCTCAAGAACATAGTAGAAGTTATACCCCAGGCTTGCTCTTGGGCAATCCTCATCATATAAGCAAAGTTGTCCTTTTACATTATTATCTTTCTGTGGCAGTGCTACATAGTGCTTCATTCCCGTTTGAAGAGAAACATGCTTTATTGGCTTTGTTGTAGAGAGGATAGAATTCAAGGCATTGGACATCATGATCTTGTTCTGCTCACAGCATTCTTTACTGTCTAGAGGAAATTGACCTGCCCAAGTAACCCAAAATACATGAGTCGCATCTTGCACAATAGACAGCTTCTTTTCTGTTTCTTTAGCATTTAGCAAGTCACATGAAATGAAGTGGTAATTGGGATTTTTGATAGGAAAACTCTCAAACCTTCTAGCTACACCATAAACTTTCCATTTTGATTTTGCGAGCAATCCTCGCATTATCTCTCTCCCAACAAGCCCAGTAACCCCAAAAATGACAGCCACATTTTTAATGGGTTCTTCTCTAGCTGCTGCCATTGTCGCACAACTCGTATGATTGACTTATGAACTTCGAAGCAGCTATATATAGAGAATGCCAATGACCTTCCTTATTAATAATAATATAGTGTTAGAGAACGAGTCGTCCTGTTCCTTTGCAGGTCAATAATTGGATGCTGATAATTAAGATAGGAAACGCCATTATTTCAATCCATTGCTTTTAGATGTTAAAAGTAAAAATATTTATATATAAATATGAATATGTTTAAAAATTAGAGAGAAGCACATGGTAGGTAACGTAGGTCATAGTTGCGTTGCGGCGTCAAAGATTAGCAGAGGAGGATGGGTTGATTGCCGGCAGATTGTGACCTCTGGCCGTTAATGTGCCGGTGATATGGTCGCAATGAAGCTTTAAATATTATTATTATCTAACTTTGTCCATAGATATCCAAGCTATATTCCCTATATGCTTATCAGTGGCTATATAATGGCTATAAGGAGAAGGTTTGTTGATAATTGCAAAAGATGTTGATGTTGGCACCTATTATTAAAAAATTCAAACTAGTAGATAACTCAAAAGAAGTCTTCTTCATTCTTTGATTATTAATAATGTCATTAATTAACAAAATACAAGTGAAAGAGGAAAAAAAAAAAAAAAACATTTTCTTTCGTGGAATTCCATTTTTTTTTTTTTTTTTTTTTAGCAGCTCTACCACTCATAATCTGGATTCCAATGCTTCATGAACTTCCAAGCTAAACAGCAAATATTCCTGTAAATGGTTTTCCAACTGTAATTTGACCTGATAATTAAAAAAATAACAACATTAACAGAAGCAATGACTGTCAATTTTGTAAAATATTGAATAATAATATTATTATAATTTAGTTAAAAAGTAGTTACTCTGGGGAATTTTGTGAACCCAAAAACAAGCAGCTATGACAATGTAGCACAAGAAAAGAACAACTCCTTTCATGTAGTGTGAAGTTCCATCCTGAGATTTACAGAATTGTATCACATTTGTAATTAAATCCCACAAATGATTGGATTAGATTAGATGGGCAAACCTGTAAAGTGAAAGCTACGATAATTATTGTGAAAGCCAGACAACCGGTTTCAAGAAGACTGAAATCGAGATCCATGTTGACATGCATTATCCACCCAACAACCACACATAAAGGGACCTGAAAAGGAAAGTAGACGTTACCATGTAGATTTGTTTTTTAGCCATTACGCTTTGAGGAGCGAGAGGCTACTAATTGTTTCTTACCACAAAAATTGAAATCTGTGTGGCAGATCCCAGTGCAACGCCCAATGAAATGTCCTGCAAAATACCAAGAAAACCAAAAATCGAGAAATAATGGATGGGTTTAAGTAATTTTTTAAGGGTTAAATCGGAAAAATAGTCTATTTTATTATACCAATTTGTCCTTGAAAGCAAAAATGATAGCTCCTGCATGTTCTGCCGCATTTCCCACAATTGGTAACAAAATTATGCTAATGAAGCTGACGGAAATTCCCCAAGAATCTGATGCAGACTGATTCACAAGCTTAATTAGTAATTTGCACTCTTTGACTTGAACATAAACTTGAGTTCAAATAATACAAAAAAAAAAAAAAGATAGACAATTGAGTGATTCAGAATTGTAATTAATGTACCTCAATTGTACCCACAACATATTCAGATAACAATGCTATGATCAATGTCATGCCAACCAACCAAGAAAAGGCACTCCAAAATCCTATTACTGCCTTTTCTTCTTCTCCTTCCTCTTCTTCTCCTTCCTATAATTCCATGGAAACCCATATATATATATAAGATATTTTTAACAGGTTGGATACATAGTAGAGTAATAAAAATACTAATAACTATTTATTAATCACCTCTTGAGATTCAAACAATTGCCTATGAGTTTTAAGCTGGAAGAAGAGATAAGCAATATAAGCTAAAAGCATAAGGATGCTACTTGCTCTAGACAGCTCAAGAGTGTAGTGAGCAGTCACATTGCCTTCTCCTATGGCATATCTAAACATTAGCGGCAGTATGTGGCATAATAACCCCAATAATAGTAGCAGTGAGTTCACATCAGCCATTTTCTGTTAATACCCAAAACAAAGTATATATATTAGACCATAAATTGAAATTCAATCAAGAATTTTTTCTTATTAAAACAAAAATAGGATATTAGATTGTGATCAGTCTTACTCTATCATATCTTTGCTCCTTTCTAAGATTAGCCAAACCTCCAAAAAGAAGAGAGGACCCAAGAACAAGGAGGAGATTAGACAAGACAGAACCCAAAAGAGAACACTTCAAAACATGTATTTTGTTTTGATAAAGAGCAAATAATGCTATTATCATTTCTGTTGCATTCCCACATGTTGCATTAAGAAGCCCACCGACTGCATTTCAGAATATTTCTCACAATTAATATTATGGGGTTTCAAAACTTAATTATAATTACTCAAAATTCGTAGAAAGATCGGTTTTCATTACCTGTTGGACCAGTAAAGTATGCAATTTGTCTGAGAATTATAAAATCAGAAAAAAAAAAAGAGTATTAGCAAACCCTAATTTTTTTTTCAATGTGAAACAAAGATTTCAGGCTTACTCTGTGAGGAAGCTCACACGTTCTGCAAGTGGGGTGAGTCCAAGCAAGCTCAAAGCAAATAGCCATGGCTAAGTGGATGAACAAACAAAGTTAATGATAAATTAGTATATATATTGAACTCTCGGGCCAAAAGCATTCACAAAATCTGATAACTTTTTTTTGGAAATTCGTTTTATAAATTTGTAGGTATAGAAGTAAATACATCTCAGTAATTTGTACAAAGCAGTTTATGACTGAAACATATTGAATTTACCTTAAAAATCAGTTTTAAAAGGCAATAAACATGGTGTAAAAAAAAAAAAGTTCTATTGTACAAAGTGGAAGGCATAAATATGATGAAAAGAAGTCAGAACTTACTCGACCAAATCTATAAAAATCAGCAGCAACAGCAAGAGGAATGGCAGGGAAAAGCACAGCAAGTTTAGTTCCCAGAATGACTTCTTGAAGATTAGCCATGAAATGCCTAAGAATTTGAAACCTAACACTTGAAACAAGAGCTGGGTCTGATTTCTTACTCATTATATTAGACGATACATTCTGTGCTCTTCTTCCATTTCCATTCAAAACCACCACCTCCTTACTATTATTATTCATGAGGGAAGCATTAATATTTCCATTTTCGACGTCTGAAACCTCCTCATGAGTGTAGCGTGAGTAGTCCATAGTTTCAGAACTTGAACTACTAATACTGAAAAAATATAAGCTAATCTTAATTATTTCTGTACATGCATTTATTTTGTTAAGGAAGTTATACAAGAACTTAGCTTGTTATTGCGTTTATATATATATATATATAAGAAGAATGAGTTTTTAGACAAAGTTATATTATGCCATTTTTATGCATGTTAAAGCAGCTTCCTGGAATTTTCCATGCTTGTTTCTATTCTTGCCTGAAACTCCACGTACGTAGTATTGAATTTTAAGATGGCAACAATCGATATTCTTTAATTTGTTGTTTAGAGCACACAGATTAAAACTGCAAATACCCAATAAATAATTACACACCTGTTTAGGATTTCCTTTTTTGGGTATGACCTCTTAATCCTTTGAGCAACTCAGTAGTTTAGCTCTCTCAGTTTAGGAATCAAATTTGTATTCTCATACTTATGACAATTAAAATCGCTTACCATTCCAATAATACCTTCTTGGTCTTGGCTAGGGTTTATTAACGGCTATAATACCATACTTAGCGAATAATTATGCTTATTGCAAGCAAAACGGTGATCTTTTCTTGAGAGGGATCCGAAAATATATAGATCTTATATTATTTATTTCTCTTAAATGACAATTTAAAAACTTCCTTTAATTGAATTACAAGTTGATGTAACTGTAATGGCAGTTTAGGAAGAAGATTAATGATTTTTTTTTTTTTTGTTAAATACTTTTGTCATCAATAATTAATTAAGTTTCATGAATTTATTCCTGTAAAATTTGTTTTTATAGATGAATTTTCATCAATTTTTCCGTTATAAGCTAAACCTTGAATTATATTTTTTCTGCTTGAGGAAGCAATTGTCTGGTGCTTGGCTATTTCCATTTTATATTAGCTTCCAAAGGGGTTGAGGAAACATACATACACATACATGCTAATGGATAAAAGTACTTAATAATATTTATTAGCATTATTTAAGACTAATCAAAAGACAAAAAAAAAAAAAAAAAAAAACTAAATTGTCAAGGCAGAATTAATTAATGAATGTTAGAAGGAAGTAAAGCAAAATCATTAATTAGTTGTCTAAAACGTAAGATTTGTAAGAAACTGTAAGATATCTGTGTGTTTCTCTAACTGTACGAATTTTGATATTGAAAGAAAGAAAGAAATGGTAGAACTTTCGTGGAATTTTCAAGCCTCCTCTGTAAAAGAATCAAACGGCTGTCGTTTCTTTTTTCTTTTTTTTTTTTTTCCAAGTATCTGATGCAAAATGCATGTAACGTAATAACAATAAAGGACGAAAGCATAAAACGCCATTTGATAGTTTGATTGGTGTGTAAGTGTTTGTAAACAACTAGGCCAGTTTTGAAGAGGAAATTTCCACACTGAGACCTCTCTCTCTCTCTCTCCCTCCTTATTCTTACCATCCAACATATGATGTTTTTTCCTTTTCAGGAAAAAACTAAATCCTAGTATTCCTTGTCTTTTTGTTCCATATTATCGAACTGTTCTTCTTTGCTTTATGGCATTTGGGAGTTGGGCCTAGATTTTTGGGCTTGGTGTTTCATTAAGTTCAGCCCAATGCAGTAAAAAAAAATAATATAAAACTCCCTAACGGGTGCAACCTAGTACTTGGGGAGATTAATGTTTCGTTGGCACCCACGCCATGCTAAACTGTCATTTTATTTTTTTCATTTTTTTAATAATAGTACTTTCATTTCATTTTTTCAATCATGTGAGTAGTCGAAATTTTAATTTAACTATAATTGAAATAATGATAAAAGGGAAAAATAAATATTGATATAAAAATATAAATAAAATTAAAAATATATATATTAATATACTCTTAAAATCTTAAATGAGGCAAGATGTAATATAACATAGGAGAGGAGAGTGCGCGGTGAAAATCACGGAAGGAATTTTGGGAATAGAAGTTTCAGGAAGTTGAGAAAGTTATCAAAATCCGCGCGAAGTGAAGGAAAGTTAATTCGGGAGAAAACAAACAGAGAAAGCCCTACACTTTGAGATGGCAGAGAAATTGGCTCCAGAGAAGCGCCACCAATTCATCCACAACGGTCTCTGTTTATCTCATTTTCCTCTCTTTTCTTTATCTTCTTTTCTTGTACGATTATCAATTTGTCGAAATTTCGTTTTCATTTTGATCTTTTTTTCTTCATCAGGCCAATCTGTATTTGAATGGGATCAAACCCTAGACGAGGTAAATATTTACATTAAAGTGCCTCCAAACGTTCATCCAAAGCTGTTCTACTGTAAGATTCAGTCCAAACATATTGAAGTCGGCATCAAAGGCAACCCTCCTTATCTCAATGTCAGTTCAATTATTTCACTTCCATCTCTTGCATATTTCTTTTTCCTCATTCTTATATTTTTATTTTGTTCTTTTAGTTTCTTGATTGATATGAGTGCATTTTTTCTTTTGGTTTTTCAGCATGATCTTTCTTGCCCAGTGAAGACTGATTCTTCCTTTTGGACTTTAGGTACCCTATTTATTTCTCTATTTCCTCCTGTTTTCTAGCGTGTTTAATTTCGAAGAATCATTTTTTTTTTAAGATGAAGCTAATTCCTTCAATTCTGTTAAGCATACTAGTCGTATTCCATTTGTTGCAATGTCTTGCTATTTGTTTCATATTGACAATTTACCTTAACAATTGTGGACTAATTGGCTTGGTGTTGTTGCAGAGGATGATATAATGCACTTGACCCTCCAAAAAAGGGACAAGGGTCAGACATGGTCTTCTCCAATATTGGGTCAGGGTCAGTTGGATCCTTACTCCACTGATCTTGAACAGAAGCGTCTCATGCTTCAGAGGTTTCAAGAAGAGGTGAGTGACTATTTTCTTTATATGGTAGATTTCAGTATATTACCAAGTCAATGATTAGATGTATGATTTGAGTTCTGTATGCTCATTCTTGAAGATTGATGCGTTTGGCTTCTTCTTGAAGCCTATGATATAAAATGGAAAAAAGATTCACTTTGGGCTCCCTGACCTTGAACCAAAAGTTTGCAATGTCCATCTTATTTTTTGGCCAAAAAATCCTATAAGTTAGTAAAAAAGGTTCAAAAAGCCTATTTGTTGGGCTGGTCGGCGCATGTGCACCTGTGAGAGGTTGGTACACACTGAGATTAATTTGGAGTTCTCAGTAACTGGTTTTTCTTTTAACTTGGTGCTGATAAATAACCATCAAATTGGAGTACTCAGTCTCTCTCAGTAAATGGTTTCTCTTCGTCGTTCTAATGGGATTATTCAATGCCATTTTTGCTCTTTGAAATAAAATAAAAATTGGTACTTTATGCATATCAGAGGAAATATTTGATGTTCCATGCAGATACCCTAAATTATTATGAGCTGCAGCTTTCAGATTGGGGAAGAATTTTTGTCATGGAAATTCAACTTAATTGCAGAACAGTTGATATGATCACTGATAGTTTGACTTATTAGGTTTTATATGGAAAATATGCCACAGAAATTGTATGCTTTAGTTACAGGTAACTTTGAAGCTTAATGATTTAAATTAATCTTCCTCGTTAGAGGTTGGACTTTAGTCCTTAACTAATGATCAGAAATGATTTAGGAAACTTACCGTGAACGAGGAACTTTAGAGCTCATATAATTTTAGGCTATGACAGGGAGAATGCCCATTCTTGTGGTTTCCTTAACTTACATAAAGCAGTCCTTCAGTGTGAACAATTTAGACAAACATTGTTGCTACTTATTTCATGATCACTGCAGTTTGTTCTTTAGCTCAACAAGCCACTGTCTTTAGTTGTTGCTTCTTTTTTCCATGCCTAAAACGTTTTTCTAAATTCAATACCCTAGCTAGTTATAAATTGATTGGAATAACCTTCATTCTTAAATGTAATGCAGATCGCAGCCTGACTGTTAAGAATTAATATAAAAAAATTAAAATTAATTTCTGTTTTCTTGTTTTGACCTTGTGCATCTGTCGGCTAGCCACAATAATTTCAGCCCAACACAAGGGCTTCTTGAACCTACTTTTATCAAGTTATGGAGTTTTGTTGGCCGAAAAATTAATTTCAAAATTGTGACCCAAGTTTGGGGGGGTGCAAAATGAACCTATTTCCATATAGAACTTGCAATCTTATGTCAAGCATTCTAGTTCAGGCTCACATTTTCTATATTTAAGTATCCTTGTTCATTTATGACCAATTTTCTTTCAACAAAGTGCTTCCTTATGCAGCTAGCTGCAAGTCAAATAGTCTGTGATGAAGTGCTATTTTAACTTTGTTGGATGAATTTGAGATTTTAGGCATTTCCAATTTACTTTTTGAACCGTCGAGAAGGACCCCTTATGTCTTGGGGAGTGGTCTGATGAAGGAGATATTCAATGTAATTTGGAATTTGGGAACTATTTTAAGTCTTTTAAATCGTTTGAAGCTCAGTGGTTTGTCTTTTCTGTTCTTTCTTGGCTACTCTACTGCTACTCAATCAGACAGTTGAAAACTGTATATTGCACTCAAGAATTATCCCAGGTTCCAAGTTTGTGCAGCAAAACTAATTATACCTTGACAAGTATTAGAAAACAGTTCGTACAGATCGTATAACAGAATTTTATGACCATTGTGGTGTTAGCCAATATAGGACTGTGAATTTGGATTCACAGGCAGTGGATAGACAGAGCTCGTTGCACCTGTTACATAATGGCTGCAACATTAGTTGAACTCCTTTATTAATATTGATTTAAGTCATTTTTTGATTTGTTTTTTAAAGGCACCATTAGGTGAAATGTTCCAACATGAGATGATACAGTTTGATACTGCAACTGCTGCCAATTCTGTTATATAAATCCGTGATTATGATTGTCATATGTTAAATGCTTGGGACGCTTTTTTTTTTGTAATGAACCTGTAAGGACTTATATTGTTAGCATGGGTTACGAGTAGGTGATATTAGGTCAAACGTTCAGAAGATGCTTTGTCATTTAAGCAAAGCTGCTTGCAGCCTGCATATTTGAAGCAGCTGACTTTACTTTAGCTGGTCACTATTGGAGACTTCCAAAGATAATCATAGTGAGTCCATACTTAACTTGAGTGTTTGAAAGCTATAACATGTTCTGGAAGCTATAATATGTCCAAAGTGTGTGTTAACTGGTGCTAGTAGAGAGACAATATGAGTTTGATATCCAAAAGATATCTTTTTTGCTTAACTGCCTTGAATTTTGATATTTTCCAATCGAAGCATCAGTTTGGTGTTCCTTAAAAGAAATGGAAGAAGAAAAATCAGTAATAATGATATTTCTTTGTTGACTCTATAGATTAGTTCAGCCTCAACTTACAAGTGCACATAATTCCTATCTTGGGTTTTGAGAGAAAAAAAAAAATTGGAAATTTGTTTTCGAATGCTGGATGAGCTGCAATCAGATCTGTATGTGCTTACTGACTATGGCAGGACTCATTTGGTTTACTGCTAAGTTTGCCTTTTAAACAATTTTGTTTTGGTTAACTTGGTACATCATATAAGCAATGAATTCATTATCTATGTACTATTAATCTTATCCATACTGTTCAAAATTTTTGGATGTAATGTTTTTAATCATAGTGTTACTTTTTGCAGAATCCTGGTTTTGACTTCTCACAGGCTCAATTCTCGGGAAACTGCCCTGATCCTAGGACATTTATGGGGGGGATCCGCACTGGTTGACAACCTTGGTATGCTTAGATGAGAGTGTCATTGAAATCCTGACCAATGTGCAGTTTAAAACAATGTATGATGATTCTTCTCTTGGTCCTTATTTAACAACTTTCAGGGTTTGATTAGCCTGTCAGCAAAAATTATGGGCATTATCTGTAATAAGCACAGCAAGATGTGGCCGCCTGTTTGCTTTTAAGTGAAGTTAGTTGTGTAAAATTTCTCCACGCCTTGGTAGACACTTATTGTATAGCTCACGTACGTTGTTAAAAGTTCGTTATCTTTGTCTAAACACAAGTATTTTATATATTTTTCCTAGTCTATTTATATTCAATCAAACATCACCTTAATTTTTACCAAAACACAAATCATGGTTTATTAAATCTTGTTTGAAGGGGAAAAGAAAATTAGTTTGCATCTCTCTGCTTTTTTAACAGTAAGTTTATCGCATTCGTATCTCTCCTTTTTTTGTAAGATTATAAGCCTGTAAGATTGGGCAGGTATGGTATGGCTACTAAAAAGGGGATAGAGATTTTGGTGATAAGAGTGGCAGGTCTGGCACCATGTCAGGCTATACGTTCTTGAGCCGATTAATCATCATCATCATCATATTATTATTATCGATGGGGTATCCATCTCTAGACTCTTGTTGTCCTTTATGCCTACGGTGTGGGCGTGGATGCATTCATCTTTGATCTCTGCAGCTATTTTCCATTCATAAAAAAGCAGAAATGAGCTTTTCAATTTCTGGCTGCAAACAGGCTAGCTAAGGATCCGATTCAAAGCTCTTTTGTTTTTTATTTTTAGTTGATGACTTACATTTCCTTCCATTTGTCTGTAATCGAATTTGAATCAGATTCTTAAGCTACTCATTATCTTTTTTTTTTTTTTTTTTGAACAGTTAAGCTCCTCATTATCAATGGTATGGTATTAAGAAGGAAAAATTAGTTTTTTTTTTAAAAATTCAAAAATTAAATTTTCGAAAAAAGCAAAATTTACACGTGATATATGAGAATGGGATCTCTCTATTCTGTCCTTCAAAAAATATCTGATCACAATTTTGGTAATTAGATGGAAATAAAGGGCCTTTTTTTAAAAGGATATGCATGCATGTCTTCAGCGCTTCAACGCAACCGGGACAGACCAGACAGGACAGGACCATCAACCATCACTCCCCTCGCCCTCTGTATTGTATAAATTTCCCAAAACAAAACTTTTTTCATGCGCGCCTCCTCTCTCTGTTTCTTTCCATCTCTCGACACATATTCGCTGACTCCAATTTTTTTTGTCCATCTCTATTTCCTTAAAATTTGTGTATTTCTCTTGGATTTCTATGTCTTTCTCCCCATTCTTTTAGCTCTCTCTTTCTCCATGACCCACCTCAAATCCGAGCCAACCCTGCACCGGCTTTACAATGGTAACCACAGCCCACAAAACCCCACAAAATCCCACTCCTCCTGTCCTAATTGTGGGCAATTACTGCCATGACGTTTTAATCCAAAACGAAACCATCGTGGGTGAATCTCTCGGCGGCGCTTGCTCTTTCATTTCCACCGTCCTCAATGGGATGTCAATTGCTAGTAGTTTAATTGCTAAAGTCGGGCATGATTTTAGATATCAAGTTAACCAAATCCCGATTGTAGTGCCTAATTTCAAAACTACAATATTTCACGCCTATTTTGATTTGGGTGTACACGATAATGGTAATCAAGATCGGGTCTTGAAACGGGTTTGCGCCTGTGACTCGATTAAGCCAACGGATCTTCCTGACGCGAGGTTTGATTTTGGGATGGCGGTTGGTGTTGGTGGAGAGGTATTGCCTGAGACGCTTGAGAGAATGATTGAGATTTGTGATGTCGTTCTCGTGGATATTCAAGCTTTAATAAGGGGTTTCGATGCTGTTGATGGGGCCGTGAAGCTTGTTCATTTACGTGAAACCAGATTTTTTTCCTTATTGCCTCGAATTGGGGTTTTAAAGGTGTCCTCAGAGGAGGCCATGTTTATGGATGTGGAGGAGGTGAGGAAGTACTGTTGCGTGGTGGTGACCAATGGGGAAGAAGGGTGTACGGTGTATTGGAAAGATGGGGAATTGAGCATTTCGCCATTTTTGGCCAATCAACAGGATCCAACTGGTGCAGGTGATAGTTTCTTAGGTGGGTTTGTGGTAGGGTTGGTTCAGGGATTGCCCGTGCCTGATGCTGCCTTGCTTGGTAACTTCTTCGGTTCGCTTACTGTTGAACAAATTGGATTGCCAAAGTTTGATTCGAGGCTGCTTCAGGTTCATTTCGATACATTTTATTTATTTATTTTATGAGGTGTTATCTTTGCTGAGAAATTTAGTTTTTGACAGTTGTTTATCATGGTGACAAGAAAGAAAGGAAACAAAAGCACTTTTTAGTTTCTAAAGTGCACAAATTTAGTGGGACAAATTAACATTGAACTGGGAAACATAATCAAAATACTTGGGAAATGAGCATTGGCTGCGTGATGTTGGTTGATTAGGAAATTATCACCTTTGCAGTGTCTAAGAAAGAGTAAATGCTGGACCCCCCTTTTTTATTTGAAAGAAGTTTGTTAGTTCTTGTATGTGGACCACAAAACCGCAATTCAATATAATTCCAAAAGGGACACTGCAGACCAAGTTGCTACTTTCTGTTTCATAAAAATCTAGATGATGATGGTATTTTCATCTTAATCACTAAATTATGCAGAACAAAAAATAAAAAAAAACTAGATTAGTAACTTGGGTGGAGCTAGTCCTCTTTGTCATTTGTAACCATTAAGCTCCATATTTGGCTAGAGCACACACATGATTCCTTATCCACAATGAAATATTAAATGCATGGGAATGAATACTTAAATCTTTGTGAAGATTCTTAGCTGGGAACATATATTTCTACATTCTATATGGCATAGGTGGATATTTAGGTGTATAGTGTTGTGTTAAGCGTCTAGGTTGGTTGAAGTTTGAACAGAAAATTAAAATGCACGAGTCCTGGTTGAAGTTTTCACTTTCTTGTTTAACATACAGTGATAATCTGGCTCCTATTCAAGGATACTACTGTAAACTAAAGCTGGTAAGGAAAATGACCATTGCTTGGTAAGGATAATTTAAAGTGGCTTTTGGTTAAAGAACTCCGTGAGTTCAATATTTGCTCTTAAAAGTTCAGTGCCAGATGCTATAAGCAATCAAAAGTCCTGTCAGGAGCATTTCTATTGGAGTTTCTTTCTTTTTCTGTGGCCGGCCTGGGACTTTAGAATCTCATTTTGAAGAATATGCTCCAGGAATTCCACTTTGTATGGTTATCAACGATAAAAGTTTGTAGCATACTTTCTGCTTTTCAAATGAAAGGAATTTTACTTGTCTTTTGCTTTTTAATTAAATTTTTGGCCATGATGTTCTCCATATTGAGGGGCGTTAATCAGTTCCTCACGTAAAGATATGAGTAGTTTCTAGGAATCTGCTCCTTTAAAACTTGTTGCTTTGAGGAATATGAGGATTATTCGAAATGATTTCCTGATCATTTCCAAATTGTGTAACCCCCTGTTTGGAGAGCAAAAGTTTGCAAGAATTCAATTTAAAAGATTCTATTTTATCAATTCTTATGTTTGAAAATAAGATAATCTATAGAAGAAATGACTTTGAAGTATTAAAAGTCATGTCTTTTCAATTTCAATGTTTTGAGAATTACACTTAGTTAGACTAGACTAGACTAGGTACATGGTCAAATAACCAAAACTATTAAAAGAGTAATTTAAAGAATAAAATAAACTGATTTCCTTCTTAATTTGCATCTGAGTTTGGGAACAATTCTCATATAACAGTTTAATTCGATAGAATTGAATTAAATGGAATGTTGAATAGGTTCTAAGATTTTATTTTCAGTATACAAAAAGACTTCTTGATTTCTAGCATAACAAAGCAAGACCAGAGGCAAGATAGTTTCTAAGTTTTACAGCATGACTTTCATGGTCATTCTTGAACACCATTTTCTGCATATCGAATTTGTTCATCCATGATAGGTCGAGAATGTTTGTTTTTAAACTTGTTGTTCTTTTTTTTTGTCATATAGAAAGTGAAGGATGAGGTTCAGAGAAGGAAAATGCAGAGTCTGTATCCCGAAAAAAGTGATAATGGGTTAACATTCTTGAAGCCAGCGGGGCATGAACAGTTCCATTCTTCCCTTGGTGCAGCAAAATTATTAGCTGCTCAAGAATCCACAGCAATGGAGCAAGGTATCCTCCCCCATTGCACGGGGCAACCTATAATAGCAGTTAACGCAAAGCCATGACACAGTTGGAGCACCAAACTGCTCTTCTTCACCGTGTTCTTTTCTTGTATCAAATAAATTTGGTTAGGTATCTTTTTCCACAAGCTCTGTTTGTTTGTATTCGTCGGAGCCAGCAATTGAGGAATAAATGCAGATTCAGAGCTGTTAATGCATTTAAACAAAGAAATTGCGCCAATCAGAGCTTCATTCTCTTACTCTCGGTTTTCCATTTTTGTATGGAGTTGAAGCTTGTTGGTTGTAAATTGTGGTTATGGTTATCCCAACTGTTCAAATCAACATCCATAAATAATATACACATTATTCTCAGGGAAAAGAAAAAGAAGAAGATGCACATAATTAATAGCCACCAGTCGCCTTTCACCGACACGTTTGCATGTATTTTCATTTGATTTGTTTTATTGTTTATTTTTGAATAATAATAAAAAAATTAGAAAGAAATTTATATACTTTTCTTTTATCATATAACTTATTATTGTATAACCAAATCTGTGACGAATATTTATTAATTGTATTTATTATTTAATCTAATCAAATCAAGTTGTCCGGATAAATTTTTAACTGCATTTGCAATGAAAACCAAATTAATTGATTTTAATTGGAAAAAAAAAAAAAAAAAAAAGCAATCGATCCATCAATTTGGTTGATACGGCTTGATTAAGTCAATTTGTTACGATTAATTCAGTTAATAAGGTTAAATTCAAACTTAACCGAATCATAACCAATTGCAGAATAAATCTAAATACTATATTAACCCAACTGAAAGTTGATGTCCGATCCACCGAATCAGATTGATTTAACCTTAATCCATCCTAATCAGGCTCAGGACAACAACGCGTGCAACTCAGATTCCATATAAGAGCGTGGAGTCAAAAACAAACAGCAAAACTTTTTAACCCAAGTGGACGAAGCGCGTACCAGTTGAGATTCCTCCCTTAATTATGCTTATGGTCATGCAATTGGGACCTGAATATCTCTCAACAACCTGCCTGCTTTCTCCTTACTTGTTATTTTCGGTAATTCAATATTTAGCACCGAATCCAATTTCTCTCTCTTCCCCAACAATTTAGGGTTCCACAAAAATCACTCTCCGATTCATGCGATAATAATCTCTCCAATCCCTACAAAACCATGAAGCAGCATTCCAAGAAGAAGAAGAAGTACCGCCCCGCACGCGCCTCCAATCCCTCCGGCAACCACAACGGGCAACAAAATGAACAGCAAGAAACCAAAGCTGCGTTGGCGTTAATGGAAGCTTTTGATTTGATCTCATTCGAAGAAGCTTCCTCGGCTTGTAGAGAAGCCAACGGTTATATCGACAAAGCGGGTGGGATCTTATCCAACTTGACCGACAGCGCGGACGGTCCGTCCATGAGTGGGTTATCTAGTTCTGACTTGACTTCAACTTCGGGTTTTGGTTCGAGTTCCAGTAGTACCACTTCGTGTTCGGGCTCGTCGGAGGGGTACTTGGAGGCTGATTTGGTAAAAAGAAAGGGCTTTCGAGGTAACAATAAGCAGAAGAGAGGCGTGGCTGTTACGGGGACGGTTTCAACGCTTCTTGGAAAGGACTATGTGAAGGCAAGCCCGGGAAGATATTCCGCCAAAGCAAAGGAGTTTGGTAATGGCGCTGTGGCCAAGGAAGAGGCTGAGCAATTCTTATGTTCAATGCTTAGTTATGATTCCGACCTTAGCATGGCTGTTGTTAGAGATGTCCTGTGTGAGTATTTACTTGTTTATTCTGTTTATGATTATAGCTTTCTTTAAGCCTTTGTATTAAAAATACTGAACTATTATATGACAAGTATAAACAATTGTTGGGGTAAAAAATGATCAATGGAGACAACGTAGATCGGCGACTATGGGTACAAACATGACCGGGTAGCTTCTTTTTTTTTTTTTTTTTTTTTAATCTTAAGTCACAGACGGAGATTACTATCCTTATACTGAGAGTAGATCTTCTTCATGCATTTCGCACCTCGTGGAAGTGAATTTACTCGAAACCATGTGAATTATTAAAATGATTGGCACAATATTAAGCTTGTATTGTAGGTGAAATTCGTTTTCTTCTAATTTAGCAGCGATTGGTTCCTCGATCTTTACTGTTTATTTGTTTTGTACTGGTGCTCCTTGAACAATGATGGTCTATGACAATTGAATTGTAGACTGTAGTAGCATGTATAAACATTTTAGTCAATGCTTCATAGATCTATTATTTTTCATGATTGAAATGAATGCTGTATTTTGAGGTTACTGCAGTTGTGTGATGCATGACTTCAAAACTTTTCTTTTGCAGGTCAGTGTGGATATGATGTTGAAAAGGTATTGAAGAAATTGTGAGTTGGACTATGTCTGAAAATCTTTGGACTATGAGTTATTATCTGTTGTTTTTTTTTTTTTTTTTTTTTTTTTTTTTTTTTTGTATTCGCGCTTCAGTATTACTACCTCTTGTGATCACCATCTACATTATATTAAATAATTCTGGAAAAAAGGTTGCCTTTGACAGAATGGTGTGCCATGTAAAAAGCAAATGAAGTTCATAGTTAAAAGGATTCCTTTTGGGAACTAGTTGTGGGATGAGACTTGATGGCTGTTTTACTTTGATAATCTTTTTTCTCATCTCTTTCCTAAAACAATAATTTGTTTTAATGTATTTTTTGATTTGCAGGCTTTGGATGTCTTGCTTGATTTATCTGCTTCCTCATATGAGCAGTCTGGGAATAGTAGATACTTTAATGATACCATGACTCATAAAGAAGATAACACTTTTTTTGTTGAGCACAATGATAATGTAAGTGATGTCATATGCATCACTTAACCTTGATGATTTCTTGGGTAATTTCTTTTTAATTGTCATTGGCTTGCAATTATGTAGGAAGGTATTGTTAATTTCTGTGCTTTAAAAAATGTTGCCCTACCCTTTTGTTTTTTGCCTTGATGATGTGATTGAAAAACTTTTACCACTGTTATGTTAGGGGTGTGACTGTATTTTTCAGTTCAGTACTAGTATAAAATTAGTGAATAAAGTTTAGTTTAATAATTTAGAATCAAGGTTCTCAAAATTGGTTTTGTTACTAAAACCAATGGAGAGTCTATTAAATTGAATAGTAAAAATATAAGAATTTATAAATTATATAAAATAGTTCTAAAATATATATAATCAATGAATTGTCTTTCTATAATTTTAATTATAAATATGATGAAAATCATATTTGACATTTGTATTAAGTTTTAGCTGTAAACTAAAATGCATTTACATGTTAGCCAACAAGGGATATGCTTATGAAAAATAGAGGAATTAACCAAGTTGATTATGAAAATGAAAACAAAAGAACTCAAATTTGAAAAACGGTATTTGGATTCATGTGCTGAGTTATTTTAATTATTTTATAATTCTTCCAGTTCTTTTTTTTTCTCCTCAGATTTTCAATTTCCAATATATATTTTTCTGTCAAACCTTCTATTTGAAAAATTTTTAAAAATCAATAATTGTTGTGCCCCAACTACCATTATCCACCATTTCTTTATTTCTTTTCTTATTTGCATTCTTTGCTTTCTCAATGTTTTAGTTCTCTGCATCTCTATGCTTGAGTTATCATTTTCATGTCAAAGCTTTGAAGTGGTCTCATAAAACTTTAAATACCCAAGAACCCATTGTTTTGTTGCCGTAACAATCAAAACCTTGTGAAAAAATTTTAGAATTTCAATATTTAAACTGCAGAATTTAATGAAAGGAAAACGCAAATTTTGAGGCACAATTTTAATGATGTTACCGAGGCAATGTGCAATATTACACCAGTGTCAAACAGCAACAATTTTTTACACTATTTGAAACATTTGTTGCTTATTGAGTCGTGAACTCATATGAGTCAACAAGTTGACTCGTGTTTTGTCAGTGTGTTTGTTTGTATAACGGCAACATCTCTCCTATCTGTTGTCTGTTCGTTTTGTAGTTCTTTGAACTGTTTATGTTTGTTTGCATGTGCTGATTAAAGGATTAGGTTTCAATGCACTTATTTTTGAGTTTCAGTGTTGTCAATTATGAAATAGTGATACTGAGCTAATTTGAGTGCATTTTCTACAAATTTTTCAATGACTTTCCTTTGGCAATTCAGTTTGCTGTGTGGCATTCTGTAATTTTGTGTATTATGCCTAAGCTTCAAATGATGATACTGTAGTCATCTGTTTTGGTCCCATATATCTATTTATTCTTTTTGCTTGTCTTTTGTAGTTTCATCCCCCTAAATATGTAAATCCTGTTTTTGTCTTTTTAAAAGTTTAACATTCTTAACTACATATTTGGAAGCATCAACTGTGTTTTCTTGTTTATATAGTGATTGTTGAATTTGTTTTTTTTTTTATCAGTTGACAGATAGGGCATCTGACTGTACTTCCAATCCAGCTGAAAGTGAAGTTCATGAAAGTATATGGGGTTACGATTGCAGGTATCTTATTTCTTTTAGTCATTCTTGTTGCAATGCACAATTGCTCAATGGATAGCCTTTCATGTGCCAGCATTTGTCTTGCGTGCTTAAATTAATGTGTATATGAATCTGTCATTGTGAGTCCTATATCTATTCCAGAATGCTGTTTAAAGTATGAGGGAAATATTTCTGTCAGGATAAACTACAAAAACTCAATATGTTATTGATGAGTTCTGTTCCTCCTAAACCTTTTTTTGGCTTTACATTGTTTGGGACCATAATTGAGAGGAAGAAAATAAAAAAAGGAAAATAAGGAGGAAACATATTGAGTGAACTAAAAACTATTAATCCTTCCTTTTTGGATACTTGGGAGGATCAGGAAAAGGAGAGGTAATTTCATTTTGCCTCTTTCTTTCCCCAAATTAATATATTTGGGGTCCCATGTAATTTTTCCCTTCCTTGGATAAATTGAACAATTCCTTTCATTTCTTTTTTAAGGCATTTGTCCTAATTTTCCATCTTCTCAAACAAGAGGGATGAAGCATTCTTATATTTTCCCCATTCAACCTTTCCGTACATGGGATTAGTCTCTAATGTGCATGTTATTCTTGTTCCACACTCAAACTCCTTATTAAGCAACTTTTAGTCTCACTTTTAATGATAATATTTTCAAGGAAGACAACTATGCTATGAACATGTCAACTGGACCACTCATCCTCCCTTTATCAACCCTTGAACTCTTTATCAATTGTGTCAAGTGTTTATAGCCACCGAAAAATATGAGAGAGGTACCTGGACCTTAATTTCAATGCCATACTGATCTTGTCACCATCAGACTTGCTGTTAATTATGCTGAACTGTCTGCAGGTAGTTGGTTATTGATTCAACATGGTCGCATATTGCTACAAAGCTAGAGATGTTGTTATATAATGACCTCAGTTTTTTTTCTTTTTTCAAACTTTTATAGGAAGGAAGGATTTTTTAGGCTGAGCTACTAATCTGCAGTTTGTCTATGGATTTACTTTCTTTTAGACCATTTTTGTCTAATATATAAATAGATCATCCAAGACCTTACCCAATTTGGAAGTTTAGCTCTTTTTTTTTTTTTTTTCTAGGAATTATTCTCGGGTCCTTACTAGTTTTGAAGCTCCGTCAACCAGCCCAAGTGATGATTCAGATCTCCCTCAAAAGGTGTTGGAATCTTTGTTTAACATCTCCAGAAGTTCTGAACATGAACCAGGCACTATGAATTGGCGGAATGTGGTAAAGAAAATGCAGTCATTGGGGCATGGTATCTGCCCACCAAGTGATGCGGTTCCACTACAAGAGATTTGTGGTATTTCATATTATGTAATTCTTTATTTGTAGTTACTCTTCTAGAACCTGTTTTTTCAACATGGTTCTGTTGCCATCTCATAATTTAGCTTTACACTTGGTGGAACTGCTATTGGCAAGGAATGATATATTGTCTGTTCTGCAACACATGGAAAATAATTCTAATATATCTTTGTTTTGCTGCTTACCACATTGTGATCATAGCTAAGGGTGCTGAGTATCATCTATTTAGAAAACCTGCTAATCGGCATTGGGATTCGGTGAGATCCTACTATCAAAGAGTAAGTTTTTGCTACCATGTTAATGATAATATTCGACACTACATTCGATTTCTGAAGAGTGATTAGGAATTATGGTTGTACTACATCTGAGAGACAAATTATTCTGCAGGCTACAGTAGCATACTCTAATGGAGAGCGGCAGGTTGCAGCTTATCTTTCTGACCAGGTGAGTTTGATTCAGGAAGTACATTTTTCTTTGTGTTTAGGCATTTATTGTTATCTACTCCATTATATTATTGTTTTCAACAACTTTATCTATTTTTTTTTTTTTTTTTAAAGTTATGAGGTGCATAATGGATGACAATTGGCATAGTGTAGCTGCTAACTAGATTTCCCTGCTTCTCAAGAAATTTTTATGGTTTGAAAGATATATTTACTTTTGCCCTTTTAATTTTGTCTTGTTATGAATATATATTTATTAGCTATTAGATTGCTGATGGCAGAAAACCTAGATTGAGAAGGCCACAATGTGTAAACTGTGTCAGTGCTAGAATTTTTTAACTTCATTCAATGGTTGTGCTCTTGCATCTCATTATCAGTTAAGCTGCCGTTTATAGCTTACATTACGAACTTGTTATGTGCTCATGCCATTTTATTATGACATAATCTAAATACCTTCAGGCTGCAATGCAATTATGCTGCCATATGGCAGGTTTGGACCTTGAGACAAAATTTTCGTTGTTTTACCTTTCTGTTGGGCTTTTGGGATCCCTGTGATGTTTTAATTTGCATTTAGCTGGTGAAATTTAATGAGATAGTGACCTGGTATCGTGGACAGGGGAAAGTACAGACAAAATTGGCTCGACAGGCAGATGAAAGAGCAAGCCAGGATATATTTAAAGCCAGGTTGGTGCATGATACAATTCCATAAAGGATAGAGATGATTTTGTTTATCTGGCTCCACTTTGATATTTGCGAGTGGACTAACTTATTGCTCGCCTTTTGCAGAAACAAGGGCATAGAAAATGTAATAACAATTGATTTGCATGGGCAGCATGTCAAACAAGCAATGAAGCTATTGAAGCTCCACCTTCTATTTGGCACATATGTCCACTGTAAGTGTTTTCTGCACTAAGCACTCCCCAGTTTTTCTGGCCTCTGTGCATGTTGGCACTTCTGATTATGGACATTTTATCATCTTATTTACTAACCATTTGTGATCTGCTCCAGCAATCCAAACTCTGAGAGTAATCACAGGATGCGGGAGTCATGGTATGGGAAAATCGAAACTCAAACAATCGGTAATGTTTTTTTTTTATCTGTAGCATTTCTACTAATTTGTTGTGTCCTAGTCTGGAAAGCTATTTAAGAGTCAAATGCTTGAGATTTTCTTTTGTCCATTGATTTCTGGTCTAGGTGTCAACTTTTTGGTACATCTAAGAGTATGAAAACAGAAATCATATAGTTGCAACAGTGAATTTGAGGGATTATCATATATTTGGTGTTTGAACTGTTACCTTTTTTCTATTTTGGTGTCTCAATAGAAAATAACATCAATTGAGTGTTTAAATTTGTAATTTTTTGCAATTAGGTGTTTCCAGATGTTATGGCTAATCGGAAAATCTATTGTGCATATGGGACCTGTTTTTTAATACATGGTAGCTGACTTGGAAATAAAGAGCTATAATTTTTGCCAAGTAAGACAATCCTATGTGGAAATTATGGAAAATGTGAATCATAACCTCCATTTAATTTTCCCAACCTAACTCCTCTTTTCTTCTAAGCCATGTCAATCAAATCCCTAAAAAATCAAACTCGTTTTTTCTCACTGAAGATGGAACACGCAGTAGAAAAGCAGTAACCACCAAACCTCTACCATAAAGAATCCCATTTTTGGGTAACTTGGTAATTCCATAACCAATGCACCACCATGATTCAGTGAAGTGGATTCAGTTCGTCTTTACTCTACTACAACAGAGAATTAAAGCAAGTTTAATAAAATCACACAATTTTATGTTTTTAGAATAAAGAACAAACATTCAAAATCCTTCAAGGAGAGAAGAATATTGGTCCACAAGGAAACAAAATCTACATAAAAATATAAATCCAGCAGAAAGTTATTTTAAAAGAATAAAAGAAGGAAAATTTGACTATCACCAACAGGGCGAATTAATTTGAAGTTTCTAATCTACATAAAAATATAAATCCAGTGAAAAATTATTTTGAAAGGAAAAAGAAAGAAAAAATCTTATCAAAATGTATTAAATTAATTTGAAATTTCTAGGTCAGTATTGGACCTTGTAGTTGAGCCAACGGCTCATCGTTCCAGTCGATCATTACCATAAACTATCTAATCGCAAGTGAGACAGTTTAGATCTGCTTTATCTCTTCCTGCGCGCAGAGGAACTTGTGCTTCAAACTCTTTTGCTTGTCTTTGACAAACTCTCTTACTTGTCGATGAACTGATCAAGCTGACGTTGAAGGGGCTCTTAGGTGGCTATGAAGATCTTCGTCAAAATTGTTCTAGTTGATTAAGGGTTCTTTGGAAATCATTAGATGCTTGGTCATACCAGAGCGTTAGAAGAGAGAGATGGTGTAGGTGGGAAGCATTAAATGGAGGGCATAAGAGAGATTTCCCTTCATTGCCACACCAGGATTATGTTACTTGGCAAAAAATTACAAATTTTTTATCCTGTTGAAAAAATTTTTTACCCTACACCTAATTGAAAAAATTACAAATTTAAACACTCAATTGATCCTGTTTTCCGTTGAGATGCCAAAATAAAAAAAAAAAAAAAAAAGTGAGTTTGAACGCCAAAGATATATTTATCCAGTGAATTTGATGCTTTAGAGAGTATATTCTTGGCATGTAGTTGTTGGTGATACAATTTTATTAGTTTGCATGTAAGTTGATGCCATGGCATCAAATTTCTAATTGAAAAAAGTGGTTAGGGATGTTGGAAGCATAGCCTAGTCTGAAGCAAGCTTCAACATTCATATTGTGTTGAACTATTTGAAACTTTAAACTGTGGCTATTTAGAGCAAAATCAAAGTCTGTAGTCTCTTATGGAATACCTTTCAGTCCTTGCCTAGTTGATAGATTTTAATTTGTTGAGTTAACCCATGTGATTTTCATTGATTTGTGCCATGGAATAAATGCTGATTTTTTTTTTTGTTGGCCTTTTTCTGTTTGGAGAATATTGAAGTTTGATAGCTGAAACGCATTTGTGCACTAAAGTGTCCTGGGGATTCATATATCTAAACTCAACTTCTTGATTACTTTCATGACTTGCTCCATGAACCTTTTGTTTCTTTAGCCAAAGTGGCAAATTTCTTGGTTGTTGCTTGATGTAGCTTGCTATTTGGTACTTGCAGATTATTAAACTTCTGGAAAAGGAAGGTGTTAGATGGAGCGAAGAAAACCAAGGAACAGTGCTAATTAAGCTTGATGGATTTAAAGTATATAGCTTTCTGGATTCAGATAGTGATACTGAGTAACCCCAACGTAACTAATCCACAGCCTATCCTGCAAGATTTATTGACACTTACTTTTCTTTTGGTCTTCTAGAAAACCGCCACTACAGAGGCATGGGTCATTTACAGGAGACGATGATTTCAGATGTTCATATTTATGTAGAAATTTGTTTCAGTTTATCTTGTTAGGTCAAAGGCTTTAGCTTGAAATAGCTGTTCCTGGAATGATCTGATAGATTAACTGCCTCTTGACGTTGTCTGTATATTGAATTTGTACACCACCTTGTATTGATGAGAACTAATATATGGTCTCAGGATATACAGCTGCCTTTTGTAGGCTGACAATATTACCTGGATTATTAAGAAAAAAAAAAAAAGTTGTTTGAACAATGTGTTTTACTGTTTAGTTTAGTTTAATTTAGTGCCTGCAACGCAGTTAATTTGAAATTTGCAGGTTCAGCGGGTTCATTGTGGACCTATGAACAGGTTCTATGAGAACATTGGAAGCAACAATCGGATACGTCGTCGTTTTGTTTTACTTTTAGCAACGTGCTATTTCGTTGTGAATGGAGCAGTCCTCGGATACGTCGTCGTTTTGTTCGATTTCATGGTCCGCGACCATTAAAATCTGGTGAACAAGGAGCTCGTGGTAGATGTTTGTTTATAGTATTTTATGACATCAATAAACATGGGAATAGGATGGGAGCAGAAAAACCTAAAATATATCGAAAATATCTGAGCACTGCAGTAAAGCCCCGACTTTTTTTATTTTTCCTTTTGTCTTCTAATGGAAGGGTCTGTCTTATCCGTCCGAGGAGAGGATTTATTATTTCTGACAGACCAATCCAAAGTCTCCAATTGGCTGTTATCTTTTTCAAAAAGCATATGATTGAATGAATGGTCAGATACTTCAATCACGGCCAACTGCAAGAGACCGCCATAGTCGGTTGGTCTCTGACCCGCTCCGTTTCTCTTTCTTACCATAAGATATAAAACTCCGGAAACTTAACATTTCGGGGTCCACTTGCGGCCGTTTCTGCTACACAGAAAACAGAAATCTGAGAGAGAGAGAGAGAGAGAGAGGCTGTATTATGTATGAAAATGTTCGAGTCATCTTCACTGGTGGAAGAGTCGACCATGGACGACACCACCACTTCATCTAAACCAAAACTAAAACTCAACTCTCTCTCCAAGAGCAACAACAAGAATCCCCTCCCTAGAGGATCGAACAACGGCGAGGACGGAGGAGGAGATGATGAAGATGACATTGAGGAGGAAGAGTGTGACATGGAGGTTTGGAATACGCTTATCCAGTGTTTCAGGCAGGTGCAGTCCGTGTTGGATCAGAATAGGGACCTTATTAATCAAGTGAACGAGAATCACCAGTCCAGGATTCCCGATAATATGGCGAAGAACGTTCCATTGATTCGACAGATTAATGGAAATATCGCGAAAGTCATCTCTATTTACTCCGATTTATCGGTCAATTTCTCCAACGTCGTGCAGGAACGGCGTCCCATCAAGAACGGAAGCAGTGTGGAGAGGACGGACTGTTGAATCTCCGATCAATGAATTTAAGTAATCTCGACCACCTTTGTTTTTCTTATAGTCAATTAATAAGCATTTCAACTGAGGTCGTGTCATGGTCATATTGGAGTCAAAGGTGTTTGGTTTTAGCGAGTCTCTGTTTCCTTAGGTCCTTCTTAAGTAAGGTAGTGTTTTCAGGTGGTAGTGGTGGCTGGTGGGGTTGATAACAGTAATGCTTTCCTTATGTGGTTTATTGTTATGTCTGTTTGTGTTTTGTAAGGATGATTTCATGGTTGCGGATCTGCTTATATCTCCATTATCTGAAACCCCCGCAGAAGAAATAAGGTATTTATGTTCTGTTTTGCTATTTTCATTTCGTGCTTTTCTTTTATTATTATTTTGTGGTTGATATTGTCTATGGATCAGTATATTTTTCTTAGAGAACAATGTTTGCCTGCAGAACTTTCAACATAGGCCTGATGAGACATTTGAATTGAGTAGTTCTATATTGTTGTTATTTAGGCTGCTCTACATCATCCTAAACAGGGGAGTTCATAGTTCATATGAATAAATGCAGAATTATACTTGCTGCCAGAGGCTTAGTTCATTTGTATGTAATGCTGGTAGAAAAGTAGAAAGGGAGGGACGCCAACAACCATTATATACAGTCAACAGTAGATTGGCAGTCCATTATATTAGCACAAGCCAACTCCAATATCCTAGTCTTGCCGTCGTTGGACTACTTCGGTAACGCAAATGGCAGTAGCAAATCCACTTGTCAGATTAGATTACCTTTCATGACTCTGATGGGTGATAATTGCCCCTGACAAATGTAGTGAGGCAGAATGAATTTATCATTTGAGCATCTTTAAGTAGGCCTTCTATGGCAAGCTTGAGGGTGCCCGCTGTTTGTTGTACTAATATCGGGCAGGATGAATAACTATACTTCTAGGTGAGTATAGTTATTGGTATGGGGCAGAGCTGGGACTAGGAGGGGAAAATAATGGTGGTAGCTAGTTATTGATTCAAGGTGAGTTATTGTTTGGTGAAGGGAGGAAATAATTGTTATATAAGTGAAAAGAAAACTTAATGGTCCTAACATTGTTCTAATGTTTTTTTTGGGCAATGAAGACTGGCTGACATCTGGTGGTGAGGGGGGATAGGGTTATCGTTACCTGGCACGATTTTTTTTTTTTTTTCCTTCTTTCTTTGAACTTGCTATTAGCTTTGAAATTGAGACCCATATATGTTGTGGGTTCCTCCAATTGTTCAAGACAACTACTTTACTAGATGAGTAAGGCACTCATATATCATCCTTCAAAGACATTTCTGCAGTTTCTTATGACCATCTTCTTATTGTTATCTTAAATTCTGCTTTTAATGAAACATTAACTACTTGATTTATTTGCAAGAAGGATATTTTACTGGAGAATGTTAACAATGATGTCGTCCTTTCCTCCTGTCAATTGAATCAGTCCGCTTCCTATTTGTTAGGATGTCGATTTGACTACCTGAGTTCTAGCTCCTTCTTTCTTCCCAGTCCTTTGAAGAAATGAACAATTTGGGAACACAGGTAGAAGACAAAAAGGAACGTGAATGACAACTTCTAATTGTTTTATGTTAGCTGATTATGCAAAAGTAGTGCGATTTTGTTTAGTGAGAGAAGCGGAGTATGACACATTTGATCTTTGACTGGAAATCTCAACAGAGTTAGTATAATGTCGATGTCAAGTGTCTGCATCTGTGTTGTTATGCACGGACTTCTCACCGATTTCATTTTTAAAGTAATCAAGTGTTAGCATATTTAAGTGATGACGACTGTTGTAAGCTTTGCACTTCAAAGGGGAACGAATTGGAGTTCGATAAAAAGGCAAATTATTTTGAGAATGTTTCTTTTCAGGCTTTCACTAATTTCGATTTGCCATGTTGTTTTGCTTCTTGCGGTTTCTGGTTTTTAAGGTCAGAGGAAGGAAATATGAGCAGCGTTTCAAGCCTATCCGTCGTTTGGTTTAAATAGGTTAAGATTGAAATTTCAGAAATGTCATACGTTTATGCCTTTTTTTTTTTTTTTCTCTCATCTACAAAAATATTAAATAAAAATTCTCGCTTATACTTATTTCTTCTCTTGATGTTGGAAACAAATTTCGCTAATATCAAGATGCAAATAAATTTATGCATTCTAAACATGGTTTGTGCCAGAGTAAAATCGTGAGAGGTACACATAACATCAAATTCAAATGTTCAGTTATTTGAAATGACTTGGTAACTATCGATGTGGGCATCAAATCCAAGTAGTAATTACAAAACAATACACAGATATTCCTTGGTTAAAAAAAAATAGTTTGCTAAATAGCATTTTATAAGGAGCCACTTAAATTAAAAGATTTCGGTACGTTAGCTACCGTAGAGTTATAATAATCTCATAGAGAAAGGCAAAAGGGAAATTCAAAATGTTGCTACGTTCTCTATAGAAATGGAAAATTTAAAGAGGGATTTCGCCGCTGTCAGCGATCACAACCTTGCTCTTAGGTGTGCCATTTTGTTGTCCTTCAGCTTCAATTTTATAAACCACGTCCATTCCAGAAATCACCTTTCCAAATACAACATGTCTTCCATCCAACCTGAACATATTTGGATTGCAAATAACTCAGATATGAAAATACAGTATCTATATGAATCACCATAACACATCTAAGACTTGGTAATTACCAGCTAGTTGTCACAGTTGTGATGAAGAATTGTGAACCGTTTGTGTCAGGACCAGCATTTGCCATAGACAATAGCCCTGTCAAACAAACGATTTAAAAGTTTATTCATTCCAGATTTTGGATACTATCTCATTTGAGACTATCCTATTCTTGATATGACAAAATATATCTTACCAGGTCCGGTATGCTTCAACTTGAAATTCTCATCAGCGAACTTCTCACCATAAATGGATTCTCCTCCTCTTCCATCACCTAGTGTAAAATCACCTCCTTGGATCATGAAGCTGGGAATAATCCTGTGGAACACACTCCCTTTGTAGTGAAGGGGTTTCCCACTCTTCCCAATACCTTTTTCCCCTGTAATGGAGAAACATGACATGAAACCAGCTTTTATGTTATTATTCAAAATGATACTTGAAGACAAGATCTAAGAGTCACTCCAATGGAGGGGACAGAAAAATGGAATTTGTATACATAAAAATTCACTTTACATGTTTTCTCAATTTGTTTCTAAGAATACCACTCACTGCATAAGCTACCCAAATGTTTTTCAAGACAATTTAGTAATAGAAGAAAAGCTATTAGGGAAAACATGAAGTAAAATTGATATAGAAAGGAACTACTAATTCACAAAAAGATACAAGTTTATGAGTTTCATTATCTTACCTGTGCACAAAGCTCTGAAATTTTCTGCAATAAAAAACATACCAATTCATTACTACCATTCTAAATGAAGAATCAGTGGAAGCAACATTTATAATACACCATAAGAGACTTCCAGTTCCATACCTGCAGTTTTAGGAACAGCCTTCCCAAAGAGACCCATGATGATTCGGCCTGAATGACAATTCATATTTAGAGATATCTTTTAGTACTGATATTTAGCACAAAATGATATGAAACATTTACAAATACATACAAAGGGAAAGAAAAAGCAACAATTTGTTGAAACAACAATGTCTAAACAAAAACACCAAAGGTTGGAATAATGTAAAATATCGAGGAATAGATCGAGCAAACAGAAATTGCGAGAGATAATAAAACATCCTCTTTAACAGAGAGTATGGACGGCTTCTTAGTTGTAAGCATGGTAGTTATGGTCGGTTTCTTAGTTGTAACCAGGGTAGACCAACAGCAAACCACTTCCATTTCCAAGAAATCAAAGCTTTTCATCCACAACAATATCACACCAAAATAATATAATCGTATTAGGAGAAGCGAAATATACCTGCAGGTTTACCAGCAATCTCAACATCAAAGTAAACTTTATGGGTTATCTCTTTCAAATCTTCCTTGGACTTCTTCGCCTAAGGGAAATGAAATAAAAATAAAAAATAAAAAATAAAAGCTCCAAAAAATGCATGAAAAACTCTTTGCAAAAATTTATCTGCTAACTAATCAACCATTGATTAGAACATAATCAAAGACATAAAACACAACAATAATCAATAAATGAAATCAGTAAAGTTCTTTCCATAATTTCAAATTCAATCAACAAACATAATCAATCTCCGTATCCGAAGAAATGGAGAGACTTGATTCTCTAGTTGATAGATCCAGATGTTTAAAGAGAAAGAAAAATTCAATACTCAGGCGATCCAATCTTAGAGGTGCTCAGTTCATTTTGAGGAAAGTAAAGGTTATTTACCTGAGTAACAGTTAGGGTTCCAGATAGAACAAGAGTCGATAGCAGAACTAGAGCAAGCAACCTCGATCTCGCCATCTTCGTGTTCGAGTCTCAGATTCTCAGTCAGTTGGGCTTAGGTACTGCAGAAAGATCATAGATGAGTTTTATAGGGGAATAGTTATCCAATAGGAATGTGCCGCGTGGCTCAATGATATTTTGGTTAAGCGTCATTGGTCAGATAAACGTGGAGGACCTGAAAATGGGCCTTTCCTTTGGACGGCTTGCTGGAGCCCCTGTTTCCATACATATTTTATAGGCCTGAACGACAAAGTTCCGTGCACAACCGACCAAATCGATCAGGTTAGATTTGGTTTCTAACATACTTAGTTTGATTTGGTTCAATTTTTATTAAGCCCCAAAAAGCAACCGAAATTCACTCAAATCATTTTGGATTGAATCGGTCCAAGTTATGTTTATTTTAACAAATGTTGACTTCTTCAAATTAGACTAATTCAGTTTTATGGATTTGCATTGCATGCGCTAATTGCATTTGTAAATTTTTCTCGTATAAATTATTTAATTTTGGTTGATTGTTTGACTTCTTTTAATTGGTTTTTGGCTTTATTTACAATTTTAAATTGTAATAATTTCAAGTAAATAATTTGAAAAAGGTGTTGTTGCTATCTCATGATGAGAGTCATTATTGTAATTTCTTTTTACAATTTAGTTCAAATTATAACAAAATATTTCAAATTGGCGGGAGTATAACAAACTAGTTCTCGTATTTGTGGCATTTTCTTATGGGTCTTACATCCAGGCTACTTAACTAACTGTCATTAATGAAGCCACCGACTCAACAACCAGTCAGGAGTAGGCTGAAAGACTGCTAGATGAATGTTGAGTCTCTCCGTTTTCCTCCACCATCGTCCACCAATTCAATCATCAGTGGCTGTTCCCTATCAAATTCTTTCCTCTGGTTAGATTGACTAATTCTAGACTCTCATTTCCAACAATACCTTCAAGTTTTTTGCTCTTGATTTGTGACAGAATGGAAGAAGCAGATCACCATCATCTTGTTCCTTCTTCTTCGGCTTCTGTTGATGGTCCTTCTACTTCTTCACTTTCTACTTCTCAAGTTCAAGAAGAAGAGGAAGGAAGGAATGAGCTACCAAGAAATCAGGATAATCCTCGCCATCAACTTGGCCATCGTCCTTCTTATGCTTCTGTCCTATCTTATCGAATAAACATAACCATATCTAATGTGGCACCCAGCGAGATGTGGGATGATGCGTGGTCATGCCTTTTTCTTCTTGTCACTTTTTGGTTCTTTGGTACGTGTTTCTTCTCCTTTTTGCTTTTCATCAGCCTTTATTTTTTCTTTTTCTTTTCTTTGCTTTTGAAGGATTTTGTTTATTTGCTTATAATATTCATCATTTGCAGCATCCATGACTCTCATTCTTGGGTGTTATGGGTCAGTGAACTTCCAGCTGGGCCCAAATTGCTCTCGCCTTATCAAAACCAATACTTTGTTTGTTCAGTCTATTGAGGTTTACTTTTTTCTTGCTGTTTTGGATTAATTCCGCTTCTGCCACGAGTTGTTTTAAACAATCTCATTTGTTTTATGTAACAGGCAAGGGAGGTACATAAGCCAAATCCTGGGCCAATGTTATATGGATTTCACAGGCCTCCTCCTTTGGATGTTGAAACCACCTGGACTGAAACACACAACGCAGTTGTGCCTAATGATTTTCACAAGGCAAATGTTTTCCTTTTCCTTTTCCTGTTATATTTCTTATTGTAATTTCTCTTCAATGCTCGTAGCTTTAATCTAATGTCTTTTCTCTTGCTGCATTCCAATTTGAAGTCTTTCATGCACAAAAGTTGTAGAGTTGTACAGCTTCTGTTTATTTGATTTATCAATCACATTTATTTCAATTACCTGCAGGAGTGGGTATACTTCCTAAATAAAGGGTCTATGGTTGATATCTTTTACACTATAAAATCCCCAAGTTCTGCACCTCTGTCCCTTGTAATTGCTCAAGGTGATTCTTCTTTTTCAACATTACTGAGGTGGACTTTTTTGCCCCCTTTAATTTTATGCTTAATTTATTTACATGCTTGTTTTTTAGTCCGTAAAACTCCTAAAATATTTGATGACTTGGAATTACATGTTGATCAACAGTTTATTGGCGCTTTGATCCCTTTTCGATAGTAACTAGAAATGAAGTTTCATTCACATCTTTTGCAAATGGTCTAGAATGTGTAGCAAATGCCTAACATGGTTTAGTTAGTCACTAGTAAAGCTTCAAACAATTTTACATTCTTGCATTTCATTACTTGGAGTTACTGTACTACATGATTTTATTACTGAGTTCTTATTTTTGGAAAATATGCCTCGTTCTTTAAACCATTTCAATCTTTAACCTTCTTCTCTGTTCCTACACGTTGCCTTTGCAATCGTGCTTTTGTCACTACTGGTTTTTGTCATGTGATATCTTAGTTGCAGGCTTGTTATAAACATTTATCCAATACAATTTAAGAACACCTGAAAGAAATAACATAAATAATTTTTGTACTTGCAGATAAAAAAGGCCTTGTTGAGTGGATAGATGACCCTTCATATCCTAATTCAACTTTGTCTTGGAATATTATTTTTGGTAATAACCATTAGTAAAAGAACAGTTTTCATTTCCTTTTATACGATTGAGTCCATGGATTAAGTGGTTTTAACACTTTCATGTCCCAGAAAGTGGCAAAATCGAGCAGGAAATTTTAGAGCCTTCTAACTATTATTTAGCAGTGGGGAACTTCAACTCTGAGGATGTAGAGGTATTAGTTCAACATTAACATTTTCTTCTATTATTATAAATTAATTTTATCAGCTTCTATTCAATCCACTTCTAGTGACGTCACATGCACAAGAGATCTATGCACATAAATTGGCTTATGCGGATGATAATTATATACATCAGAATTTATGCTTTATGGTTCTTACTTCAATGATTTATTGTGACAAAACGTATTCTGGTACCTGGAGATAGTGAAAAATTATCCTTGAAAGATATGTGCTTAATCATCAGTTTTTTTTCTTTTCCTGTCTTTTTCTTTTTCCCTTTACTTCCCGTATCCTTGCCGCAAAGCTAATTGTCATGGTCTTTTAATTACAATTTTCTACAAAAAGACAAGTTAACACCTTCAAATCATTACGTGATTTGCATCCAATGGTTCTAAATTACATAGGTAGAGTTGACATTCAAGATGAAGGCTGCCGTCTATAATACAACTCAGTCACATTACATGTGCTCCATCAGTAATCCCTTATGTCGTTTGAAGCTGTCTCTATTTAGAACAAGTTTTGCGGTCTTAACATCTCCAGGTCGTATAGAGGTAAATGCTGCAGGTTATTTTGGTTAATGGAAAGTTGGTTTCTAGTCTTTCAGCAACTAAATGTGAAAATGACGACGATGATGTGAAAATATTGCTGTTCTTTCAGGGTTATTCAGATGATGATTGGAATGTCAAAGTATCTTACAGACCAAGATGGATCACATACATTGTTGGATCAGGTTATTTTGTTTTCGGTTTGTCCTTTCGAATTTCATGCATGTTTTTACTTAATCTTCTGTTATTATATGCAGGAATTATGACTCTCCTAATGATGTTAACTCTCAAATTCTGTAATGTATTCCAAGCTTCCAATCAGGATAGAAATCAACCAGGAGAGATGAGATCAGAAAGAATCCCATTGCTCACGCCTAAAGATGACGATTTCTCAAGTTGCGGCTCATCCTATGATTCTATCTCACATGATGGTCGAGATGTGGATGAGTTGCTTGCAGCAAATTCACTTGAAGGGAAACCGTTACCAGAAGGCGAAAATCTCCAGAGTCTTTGTGTTATTTGCTTTGATGCACGGAGAGATTGCTTCTTTCTTCCATGTGGACATTGTGTAGCCTGTTTTGCCTGTGCATCCAGGTAATTCCAGACTTTTATGATCTTTCACGTTCCATTGTGGTTTTAGTTTTACTTGGAAAATACTCATGCAACTTTCTTTTTCTTTCATTGGAATTCGTTTTTTTAAGGGGATATTTATTTACACTGTAGGATATCAGAAGAGGCTTGTACTTGTCCAATATGTCGTAGGAGTATGAAGAAAGTCAGAAAAATATTTACAGTTTGAGAAGTTTATTTGGGAACTTCTGGATGTTTTTGTGCAAAGCGATAATTTGATGTAGCATTGTACAGAAATCATATGATAAAAAAATATATTGACAATGTAAAATGAATCTCCTCAAGCTCAAGATCTCTGCATTTGACCAAGAATTTTCAGTTCAGCGTTCATTCTACTTTGCTAAAAAAAGTTAAATGCCTATATTTATTCCTCCATTAATATTATTTTGATTTTTAATGGCACCCTTTTAATTTGTTATGAAATTATGATTATGAATGATGATTTTTTTCTTTTTACGTGTACAATAATATAGAAATAAAGGAAATTACTTTAGATTGGATCCGTAGCCATGTTTATAGGCCAAACAAATAATGCTAAGGATTCTTCAAAAGATATTTCTGAGTTAATGCATTTTTTTCTTAGTATATGGTAAAAAATACATTTATTTTAATAAAAAATTTTATTTTTATTGATTTGGTCTGTAAATAAAGTCATAAGCTCGATTTAAATAAAATTTTTTTCGAAATAAAATAGCAAAAAATAAAAAGTAGATTTTCAATATGGATAGTTACTAAAATTTTAATTGAATAGATATGGGTAATTTAAATTTAGTCAATATCCACCTTATTTTCATCCGTCACTGACTGTTTTAGTCATTAAAGATAATAGATAAAGGAGAAATTTCAAAGTTGTAATTATAAATACGAAGATAAATATCTAAATCAGAAAATTATCATCTGCAACTATTTGATTAAAAAAATAAAAAAGAAGTGAGCCTTCTGATATAGGTGTACTTTTTTACCATTGATGGGATGTAGCCGCATGCTTTCAAAACGAAAGTAACTGTGAAAGGTAAAAACAAGAGACGGTAAAAAAATAAAAAAGCGAAACCAAATACATTAATAAAAAAGTAAAATTTGCCCAAAAAAAGGAAGCAACAGTCCGAAAGCCACGAAAATTACCCAACACAAAAGCGAAACCAAAACTCACCGGTCGCGACGCAATGCCGCGAAAACAGAATCCATCACCATCACCATCACCATCACTGGTTCACCACCCCTACAACAGAACGAAAATCCTCTCTTTCAATGGCTGCTTCACTCAGGAGCACAATTCCTCGCTATCCCTCTTATCTCCTCCCTTGTCTCATTGGTTGCGTCTCCCTCACTCTCCTTTTCCTCTACCAGGTATACCCATATCTTTTGCGTTTACCTTGTAATTGTATTTTTCAATTTTTGATTCGTTGCGGACTTTCATCGAACAGGTTGATAGCTTCGCGTCCAGAACTAAAACGGTTGCAGGACACAACTTAGACCCAACGCCATGGCACATTTTCCCGCTCAAAAACTTCGATGAAGAAACTCGCCAAGCTCGAGCTTACAAAATCATACAATGTCAATTTCTTACTTGCCCATATACCAACGACAACACCACTGAGCAACCACGTCGTTCCAAGTCGTCCTCCAAATCGAGTGCCAAATGCCCCGAGTTTTTCAGGTATATCCATCGCGATCTGGAGCCCTGGAGCCGGACAGGGATAACGAAGAATCACATAATGGAGGCCAAGAATTTTGCAGCTTTTCGGGTCGTGATTTTTGGAGGAAGATTATATTTGGATCTTTATTATGCATGTGTGCAGAGCAGGTTGATGTTTACGATATGGGGATTGTTGCAGATGCTGAGACGGTATCCAGGGATGGTACCCGATGTCGATTTCATGTTCGATTGCATGGATAGGCCTATTATTAACAAGACCGAGCATAGCTCTATGCCTTTGCCTCTGTTTCGTTATGACACCACTGAACATCACTTTGATATTCCATTTCCTGATTGGTCCTTTTGGGGTTGGTAAGATTTACTTATACAATCTTTAGGTGCTTGTGTTTGATATTGTCTTTTCAAAAAATTCCCTCTCTCTTTTTTAATTTATTTGTAGGTTTGGTTCTGTTGTTCAGTGCCCAAACGTGCATTTGTTTGCTTGAAAATGTTGCTACTTTTGGGGGTTTTCTTTTTCATGCATTTAACTTGATATCAAAAATTGAGCAGGAACCTATGTTTTGAGGAAGGAATATTTGAATTCAATTGTAATATTAGAATGTTTTGGTTCACTTTTTCTCCTTAAATTTGTCTTATGGCTGTTACTATTACAATTAATATTGAATATCTGCTCAACTGACTCTCTATAGGCCAGAGATCAATATAAGATCCTGGGGTGAGGAGTTTCAAGACATTAAACGAGGTTCTCAGTCTAGAAGTTGGTCCCGGAAATGGCCTCGTGCATATTGGAAAGGAAATCCAGATGTTTTGTCTCCTCTTCGCTCGGAGTTAATGCAATGCAATCACTCTAGGAAGTGGGGAGCACAAATTATGCGACAGGTTGAGTTCTGTTTACATTGTCAAACTGTTATTCTAACAAATGAATTGTGGATGTGAGAATCTTAATCCCAGAAATTATGTCTTGGTGTTGTCTGTTTGTTTTCCTCCAGAATTGGGATGAAGAAGCAAGAGCTGGTTTTGAGGGCTCCAAACTATCAAATCAATGCGACCACAGGTGAGTGTCATTTATCACGGCATTCATATTTTGAAAATTGCCTCATTGAATTGTTTATATGTGTTGTATGTATATTTCCTATTGAAACAAACAAACAAAATGCAAAAATTCAGTTGTTTTATTTTATTGTTCTATTTTATGCAACTAGGATAAAACCCTCCAGTTTTACAGTCCATGAACACCAGATTATTAAGAAACCATACCTTCAGAATCATTTTTCTTCATGTGTTACCCATAATGAGTATGCCACAGTTGAAAGTTGCAAGGACTGGACTCTTTGAAGGAAACCTTCAATTATTTAAAAGAATCCATGTGTCATTGATTAGATGACAGTTTACTGCATTCTGTGGTCAATGTTTAGATTCTCAAAATTCTCGTGTTCTATCTGATTTTGAGAGTTAGTATCTCTAAGTTTTCTGTAATGTGTACAAGTCTTTTCTTCTGATTAGTTAAGTGCAAATATCTTGCATCTAATCATTTGTTTTCTTGTCCTCTCCATACAGGTACAAAATCTATGCTGAAGGCTTTGCCTGGTCCGTGAGCTTGAAATACATTGTATCTTGTGGCTCCCTTGCGCTAATAATTTCTCCACAATATGAAGATTTCTTCAGTCGTGGCCTTATTCCCAAGGAAAACTATTGGCCTGTTTCTGCGAATGAGTTGTGTAGGTCGATAAAGTTTGCTGTCGACTGGGGCAATGCAAACCCATCTAAGGTGTGTTCAACTTACAATTTATTTTACCTCATCATCCAGAACTCAGTTCACATATCCAAAACTGCCATATTGGGGGGCAAAACATTTGTTGCTTTAAGATCTTTATCTTAACTGAGCTGCAAATCAGGTATATAAAGCGTGTTCTCTGCAGAAATAGTAATTAGTAACTGGCTGTTAGGTTCTGTTCTTTGTTTAATGTCATCATGTCAACTGTTCATCATTATTGTAACTGCAGTCCTGGGTCCAAGACAAACTAGTTACTCCAAAATTTTCATTAATGTCAGGCGATGGCAATTGGAAAAGCAGGGCAAGATTTTATGGAAGCCTTAAGTATGGATCGAGTCTATGATTACATGTTCCACCTAATAACAGAGTATTCGAAGCTGCAGGACTTCAAGCCTGTCCCACCACCTGATGCGCTTGAAGCTTGCATGGATTCTGTACTTTGCTTTGCTGAGCAGAAAGAAAAGGAATTCCTTAACAGATCTACTGTCTTTCCTTCAGCAACCCCACCGTGTACCCTCCAGCCTGCTGATGGCAATCTTATTAAGAGTTGGTTGCAAGAGAAACAGAGAGCAATTGAGGAAGTTCAAGAAATGGAGAAACAGAATGTGTAAAGTAAAATAAATTTGTGCAGGTTTAGAGTTGCTTGTAGTTTGTCTGCTAGGAATGATTATTTTTTCACAGATGCAGAAACATAATTTCATAAGTGAAAATCTTTGATGGACAAACTCAATTTTTACTTTGGTATAATCATTCCCATCGGCCGTAGAGAATACATTTTTTTCATTCTCCCAGCAAATTGGGCTTCTCGGGATTGTGTTCTCAACCTTATGGCATTGAGGTTGCTCGGACATAAGCCAGAAATCGAACTTGATTAAGGATTAAGGTTACTCGCAGTAGGGGGGTATAAATGAGCTGAGCAGAATCCGAATCTGTTAAGCTTGAAACTCGGCTTGATAGAGTTTAGCTCGGCTTGAGCTCGGCTCGATGAGAGCTTGAGCTCGATAAAAGCTGGACTTAAGATTCGACTTCAATTCAAATAATTTTAAGTTTAAACTTGACTCGAGCTCTATTCACCTAAAATAATATATATATATATATAAAAAGCTTGTTAAGTTTTCAAGCTAAACATTATTATGCTCGATCTTAATTTAATCAAGGTCGAACATTTTGTGAGTTAGCTTGGATGTAAATACAGTAAGATATTAATAGGAGAAGCTCACTAACAAAATGTACTACACAGCGGACTAAATAATAGGGTGTGTGTAATTAAGAGTACTCAGAACTCTTTATAAATCACACCTACTTAAAAATTCAATTTAATTAGAGTATTATTAAATTATTTATCGTCATATGATTAAGAAAAATTAAGTATAAAATCTTATTTATTTATTTTGATAATTATATTAATACTTAATAGATGAAATTAGCCGTTTTTTTTAAAAAAAAGCAAAACTAAAAAATAAAATAAAAATACTACTAATATGTCTAAAATGTGAATGAATTATTATGCATGTGAAAAAGGATATTCCCTTGCCAAAGAATTAAAAATAAATAAATTATCCCTAGCCACCCACTCTCCACTCTTCACCGCCATTTCTCTCGTTTTTCTCTTTTCTCCTTTATTTTTCTGCTCGCAATGGCTGACACCGGAGTTGTAACTGTCTACGGCAACGGCGCTATCTATGAAACCACCAAGAAATCCCCATTCTCCGTCAAGGTCGGCCTTGCTCAGATGCTCCGCGGCGGCGTTATCATGGACGTTGTCAATGCCGAACAAGCCCGCATCGCCGAGGAAGCTGGGGCTTGCGCTGTCATGGCTTTGGAACGCGTGCCAGCGGATATCCGCGCTCAGGGCGGCGTCGCCCGGATGAGCGACCCACAATTGATCAAAGAAATTAAACAATCTGTGACTATTCCTGTAATGGCCAAAGCTCGTATTGGCCATTTCGTGGAGGCCCAAATACTCGAAGCTATCGGCATCGATTATATTGACGAGAGCGAAGTTCTCACTCCGGCAGACGAAGAAAACCACATTAACAAACATAATTTCCGGATTCCTTTTGTTTGCGGTTGCAGGAATCTCGGAGAAGCTCTACGGCGAATAAGGGAAGGAGCGGCCATGATCAGAACCAAAGGTGAGGCAGGTACAGGCAATATTGTGGAGGCTGTTAGGCACGTGAGGTCTGTTATGGGAGATATTAGAGTTTTGAGGAACAAGGATGATGATGAGGTTTTCACTTTCGCCAAGAAGATTGCCGCGCCGTATGATTTGGTTATGCAGACCAAGCAGCTGGGAAGGTTGCCAGTGGTGCATTTCGCAGCAGGCGGAGTGGCGACCCCAGCAGATGCAGCGTTGATGATGCAACTGGGATGTGATGGGGTGTTTGTGGGTTCTGGCGTGTTTAAGAGTGGGGATCCAGCGAGGAGAGCCCGAGCAATTGTGCAGGCTGTTACACATTACAGTGATCCTGATGTGCTTGCGGACGTGAGCTGTGGATTGGGTGAGGCTATGGTTGGCATTAATCTGAATGATGATAACGTTGAAAGGTACGCCAATCGATCAGTGTAATAGTCGTTGAATCACACTAAGCGGAGAATATATGTACCCATATACTATTCTTGCTTTCATTAGCTCTTTGAACTTCTCAAAGCTACTTTGATTTTGTCTATTTAGTTCTAATATATAATCTTAGAAAGGATTGTTCTTTCGAATTCTCATTTGTGGGCTGCAGGAGATTCGAGTTGTTTGTTTATTTCTTTTATATCGGTGGAAAATAATAAGGTTGAATGGAGATAAAATGATCCATCTCAGGATTTCTGATATGATAAAAAAGTTGAAGCTTTTCATAGCTGTTTCAAAACTATTTATTTGCAATTCGTAATTTCATGTTGCTGTCTCTTTTCTTTTGAAAAGAGAGTGATTTTTGGCTCAGTACAGTGCTCAGAAAGTTAATCCTTTGGTGGTGTTTAACTCCTGTGCTTGGTAATTTTTCTTATATCTTTTTTGTCATACTTGTGTTGTTTAGGTATCTGATAGATTTTCCCTCATTACTACTGTCCTGTTTGGTTGCTGTCATTTTTTCATACCACTAATTGGTTCTTTGCATGTTTGAGTTTGGTACACATCTAATGTATCCTGTTATAAGAACCGCAGGTAGTTAGGCACTTGAAATGCACAATTCTTACATTGTAAGCAGAGGGTAATGAAGGCATTTTTTGGTTAGAAAGACTGTTGGTTAACGTTATGACTGTTGGGTTAGTATTTAGACATTTGGATATAATATTGCAAAGCAAAAGACCTTTCCAGGGAGTGACAAGGTCTGAGGATCCTGTAGTGAGCAAAGTCATTAGTTCAGAGAAAACAAAATCCTGTTGTATTTCTCTAGTCATAGACACTAATTGTCTGATTATCAGTCAATTTAGTTTGAATGAATTTTCATTTGTATACTTATTGTGAAAGCACATCCCTTTCTGAATACCATCTGGATTTTTATTTGGGCCATAAGGACACAAAGTCGAGCTCTAAGCTCCTTAAGCTTGAGGATTTCATTTGGCCCATTGGGCTAATCTGGTAGCCTGATAGCCCGTCCCTTACAGAATCTTCACACAATCTACATTGCGGCACAATGGCAAGGGACTACCATGTTTCCGGCACATTCTGAATCACTGTTTGAATGGAGAGAGAGATTCATTTTCAAGATGAATAACACTCTAGCTGTTAGAATAATTGGAGATTGCGTATTATTAGAGATTGCCTAATTCGATTCGAAATTTAATTACAGTTAACAATTATTGTCTTTCCCTGCAGATGCGTTTAGTGAGATATAATTTGAGAGCTTTTTTTATCTTTTTTTTATCTGCATTGTTAACTGAGCCATAATTTATATATTAAAAAAAAAATAATAATTTTTAATTCAATTTGTTGGAATAATAGTAATTCATCTTGTAATAATAACAATAGCAAAGAAAAAGGATGAAGGTGTTCAGGTGCAGAGTGGCAGATAAACCGCGATGGCATGGGTCAAAACACAGAAGAAAAAGAAAAAAAAGGACTTTGGTGGGTCAACTATTTATTGCCTGCGCAGCTCTGTCCCCAGCCAAGAAATAAGAATAAATTAAGCACATTTAAATTATTTGGTCTTATCTATCATATCATATATTCCCTTTCTTGTTTGCTTTTTTCTCCAACTTTTGTGCATTATGTTGTTTGTCACGGCATCCAAAGTCTAAGGCAAAGGATTCCTATGTCTGAGCTTTATTATTGTTTCTGCTTCATACTCTTCTTTTTTATCCTTACTTATAAATATATTTTTCTTCTTTTCCCTTCAATGAATTAAATCAAATACCCAACTGATGCATTAGGTTATAATATTCATATAATTTACCTAACCAACAAGTAGGGATTAAAATTAAAAAAAAGAAATAACATTTATTATAGTACACAAACCTAATCAAATTATCATAGATTTCAAAATTCGAGGCAAACCTTGTAATTTTCCTCGATTAAAAATTAATTGAAGCGAAAGGAATAAAAGTCAATTTGGTCTAGAATTTATTTAGTTGGATAAAAAAGTTATGTTTAACTTTTTAGATCAATTTAATCTTTAAGTTTATATAAAATTATTAAAAAAATTTAATTTCACATTTTAAATCAATTTAACCTTTGAACTCATTCTAATTTTTATAAATTAATAATTAAATTAATGTCATATAATTTACTTTTTATTTTTTTAATTTTACATTAAAAACACTCAGATCAACACTTATGAATATAAATTTAAAATTTATAAAAATAAATATAATAAAGTTATAAACATATATTATAACTTTAACTTATTCAACATAAAAAATGCATAGATTTCATCAGTAATAATTTAATACTAGAGATTAATTTTAAAATATTCAAATTAATACATATTTATAAACTCAAAACTATTAATCAATGTAAAGAAATATATTTCATATATTATTTTTTTATAATTAATTATTTTTTAATAAATTAATCATTTTGATCCTTACTATAATCTTAATAAATATTTACATAATAATTTTCACATTGTAAGTATAATGAAAAATTAAAAATTAAATTGACTCAAAATATTAAATATAATTTTTTATTTCTTTTAAATAAATTCAAAAGTCAAATTAGTTAAAAAATTAAATTAAATTATTTTATATAAATTCAAGAATTACATTGACAAAAAATCAAATTTGGCATTTTTATGATGCTAAATAGCTAAATAAGTTGAAGGAATTAAATTGATGTTTCTTCCGAAGTGAAACGCCGACAGCAGTCCGATAAAAATGGGAGGGATGTGATTTCCTTATAGGCCAACGTGCCAAGATCCTATATTATTAATATTTAAGTACGGCCAATAATAATACGCATATGTGGCGATGGCAGTGTGGTTGTTACAGCGTAAAGAAGATGAAAGCGAGTAATAAAGAAAGAAAAGAGCGGGAAGGTCAAGGGTCGAGCCAGAAGCTTAGCGAGAATGACAATAACGGAGACGGAGTAATCCTCAGTCTCTTCTGCTTATCTAAAATCTTTTTAACAACAAAACAAGTCACCTGAGCTCTCTAAAAAATGGGGAATTACAGAATGTGCATGTGCTTCATTAGAAAATTTAAAATAACGGAGGCCGGGCCGCCGCCGGAAGTCAAGGATGCTTTTAAGAATTATTCCGGCGGCGGGACTCACATGACTGCCGAACAGTTCTTGCGTTTCTTGGTTGATGTTCAAGGTGATGACAGCGCGTCCATCTCAGAAGCCGAGAAGATCGTCCAGCAGATTTTGCAAAAGAGGCATCATATTACCAAGTTTGCTAGGCATACTCTCACTCTTGATGATTTTCACCGTTATTTGTTCTCTGCAGATCTCAATCCTCCTATTCTTGGGGAAAATGAGGTAATTTTTGTTTTTTCTGATCGAATTTTCGATCTCGTTGACTAAAACTAGCGTTACTACGAGTCAAATTATCAAGAATCAGGAGCTTTTAGTGAAGCTTTAACTCCTATAATTGAAGCAATTTGTATTAGTAATTGAGACATTTCAATTGCTTTCCCTTTTCAGGTTCACCAGGATATGACAAAGCCACTTTCCCATTATTTCATCTTTACTGGTCACAATTCCTACCTAACTGGAAATCAACTGAGCAGCGATTGCAGTGAAATTCCAATCATAAATGCGTTGAAGAGAGGTGTAAGAGTTATTGAGCTTGATATATGGCCTAATTCCAACAAGGATGATATAAATGTTCTACATGGAAGGTACTCCATTTTTTTTTAATTTTCATTTTCTCCCCAGATTTTGGGGGGTGGGGGTAATTTGTCTTTCACGGTTTATGTTGAACTTGAGCTGTTGTTTTATTTTGAGTATAGGTATTGATTTTGATTCCTCTATTTTTGTGAAAATTCATATCTGGAACCTGCACAAAATCTGCCGCAATTTTTGGTTCTTCAACGTTAATTGTCATCCTGATGGGAACTCTTGACTATTCTGAACCAGTCAAAGCTTAAACTGAAAAGACTAAGTCCCTTCCAACTAATTCAACCCAGATTATGATTAATTTTAACTAATAAATGTTCTCTAGATTTCTTGTACATTGGTTAACAATCAAGCTGCAGTTGATACTTGGACTATTGAACTGCTGCAAATTTTAGACGTCACATGCTTTTAACATATCTTTTTTCTAACTTTTATTTTTCCTTCCTATTGTAATTGTTGGTAACTTTGGCAACTTCTATTTATGTTTTGCAATTTCTGGCATTTTGTTGACATATGTATACCTGAATGTAGGACCCTGACAACTCCTGTGGAGTTCATTAGATGCTTGAAATCCATAAAAGAGCATGCCTTTGAATTCTCTCAGTACCCTGTCATAATAACTCTTGAAGACCACCTTACCCCAGATCTTCAAGCTAAAGCTGCCCAGGTGATATTTCATTTCACCATTTGGATTAAAGACCATTTCCCCACCAAAACTTACATTAACTGATTACAAATGTTTTTGCTTTTAGATGATCACTGAAACATTTGAGGAAATGTTGTATTGCCCTAATCCTGAATTCGAATGTTTAGAAGAGTTGCCTTCTCCAGAAGATTTGAAGCGTCGCATAATTATTTCAACCAAACCTCCCAAAAAGTATCGTCACAAGTCCAAAAGTGTCAGGAGCAAGGGAAACAAATCTCAAAAGAATAAGGACTCTGAT